>OZ030011.1:115224747-115402247 GCA_964023405.1 Apodemus agrarius | reverse complement strand
ATGTTGGATGACATCATGTCCAATGGCTCAAATGCATTCCCATGGGCTCCAGCACACCTCGGTGAGCCCGAGTCTGGCCTGACCTTCCGAGTGGACTTTTGGTTGTGAAGGAGGACCGGCACAAGTGGTTTCCAGAGACTGGCTGATGACTGCTGGGTTTGAACTCTCGCCCACAGGGTTAGCTGGGGTCAATAGGCACCCATTGGTCAGGACCCAGGCAAGAGACACAAGTTAGCCATCCCTCACCTGCACCATTTGTCAAATCAAACCCACCAGCTGGACTCTAGAGCAGCGGTTCTCAACCTGTAGGTGCGACCCCTGTGGGGGCAGGGTCAAGTGACCCTTTCACAGGTGTCGCCTAAGACCACTGGAAAAAAAAAACAGAGATTTACATAACGATTCATAACAGGAGCGAAATTACAGTTACTAGGTAGCAACAAAACTAATTTTGTGGTGGAGGGTCACCACAACAGGAAGAACTGTGTGCTAAAGGGTCAGAGCGTTGGGAAGGTTGAGAACCACTGCTCCAGAGCCTTGTGCGTCCTGTTCCTGGCCTCCCCACCCTGCTCTCTGAAGGTCACACTGCCAGTCTTCACCCCCCGAAGCCCCCCCGCCCCCCCCAGCACTTAGCATCCCGCCCCTGCAGGAAACCTCCTGCCCGTCTGAGGGGCTTCGTAGGGAGTCAGCACGCGTACCAGGCAACTCGGACTCGATTCCCAGAACCCTACTAGATAGGCCCCAGCTCCTTGGGCAAGGGTCTGGTTTCTAGCTGTCTGATCTTGTGATATCTCATATGTAGCCTGGCATGTAGACTACCTCAGGAGATTTTAAAGGCTTTTGATAGACCAAAGAGGGGAGGCAAAGCCAGTGAGCCTGTTCTATTCGGAAGGGCTCTCTAATTCCACTCTGGGTGCCCAAATTCCCCAGGTTGCCCCGGTGGAAAAATCAAGGACTCAAAGCATCTCTAGATAGGATGAAGCGTAAAAGCTGGCCATTGTGATCTAATCTAACGTAGTGGGATGGTCCTATAGCCAAAGCCCCGAGCTTTTCAAATGCCAATCTAGGGAATGCTAGGGAGGTATTTTGTAAACGTGATTACAGTCTATAATCAGTTGACGGGAGTGACGGAGAACAGGCTAGCCCTAGGTCATGATTAGGCTAAGCCCACCCTTCCATACTGTGAGCTAGTTCCCCCCTCCCTGAGTCTGCCTCTTCGTACTTCATGTGTATCTTCTGTTGCTGCTGTTTCCCTGGCTGACGGATGCATGGTGGGGGTGGGGTGGCGGCAGGGGCGTGTGTTGTGGTTGGGGGACATTTTACCATAAGCAGCTTGTGTTGTGATCTCTCAGATGAGGAGCTCACCACCTCTTGAGGCAGCACAAGCTATCTTTGGCCAACTTGAACAAAACCTAACTTACTCTGGACGGAATTTGTTTTTTATGGTCTCTTCCTGCTGCTGTGTGTGTGTGTTTAACCCCATGGATCTACTCAGAACAAGTCTGGTCCTGTAGCCTGGCAGGGACGTGAAGGGAAATTTCTTTTCTCCACCACTGCCTCGCCTGGATGGGTTTTATTTGGCCAACTTGACACAAGCCGGTGTTATCTTGGAACAGGAACCTCAGTTAGAATCTCTCCGTCAGAGTGCCATAATCATGCCTGCACTGCATTTTCTTGATTAAGGGTTGATGTGGGCAGGCCTCATCAGAAGGGGTGGTGTCCCTCCTCGGCCAGTGGTCCTGGGGTGTATAAGAAAGCTTCTCTGGAAGCCGGGAGATTGGCCTTGCCTCGGGTTCCTCCTGCCTTTGGCTTGGCTCAGCGACAGACTGTAACCTGTAAGCTAAACCCTTCCTCACTGAGCGGCTTCAGATCGTGCCGTGCGCCACAGCCATGGACGCGCCTTCCGTCGACATACTGCTCTTTCCTCCGACTGACTTCCCTCTAAAGCCTGCACACACGGGTGACCTGCTGGGCCGAGGTGCCTTCACACTGCCACCTGTATTCCACACGCGTTGGTGCAAGGGGGCCGAGAGTTTTGAGCTCTGGGATGGGACCTGTCGAGCTTCTCCTGCCTGGGCCCCGCCCGTGGGAGGCGGGGCTCCTTCTCCACGGAGGGGTGATTGCCCAGCTGTTGCTCCTAAGAGGAGATGGTGTTATACTGTCCGGGGAGACACTGGGCAGTGCTACAGACTCCCGGATCTACAAGTTCAAACTCAGTTCTCAGGGTGTTGATGTTTGGAGGAGGGGCTTTGGGAAATGAGGATAGAGTCCTTCTCAGTGGGATCAGTGGCCTTGTAAAAAGAGACAGCCCTCTCTCTCTCTCTCTCTCTCTCTCTCTCTCTCTCTCTCTCTCCCTCCCTTCCTCCCTCCCCTCCCCCCCTGCAAAAGAGAAGGTGGAACCAGGCCCATGATCTCAGTTACTCTGACAACGTAGGATTATAGGCTTGAGGTCTCCCTGGGCTGCACAGCAAATCCACGGCTATTCTAGGTAATTTGGTCACCCTGTTTCTAAAGCAAATATGGGGCCTGGGACATAGTGCCTCAACAGAACACTTGCCTTGCATATATGAGGCCCTACATGCAGTGTCTGGGTTGAGCAGGTAACAGGAAGGTCAACTAAAATCCAGGAAGCAGGAAGCAGGCCATTTCTTACCAAATGCCCGATCTTTGGGTGTCTTGGTTTAGAATTTCTCAGACACCAAACTGTGAGAAGTAACTGCGCACTGGGCAGCCACACTGGGTCTGCACCATTTTTGTCTGACAACTCTGGCCCAGATCAAGACAGGCAGAGGCCAGGTGGGCAGAGCCAGCTTCCTACTGGCGTTTAGTTCTCCAGAGATCTCAGGAGTGTGTGCACGTGTGTGTGTGTGTGTGTGTGTGTGTGTGTGTGTGTGTGTGTGGTGTGTGCATGTGTATAGAACGTAGGTAGGGGACTGCAGCAGACAAGGGCTAGCAGGCTCCTGGGTGCCACTATCCCCATTGGGTAGGCCCTTCATTACTTCTCGGCCCCCCTCTTCCATGCTCCCCATCCCCCCCAGTACAGCTACTGCCTGCGGTGCCTTGGCTCCATATCTGGTCCCAGAGGAGTGAGACCCAGAGAAGGGTGTACAGCCTTCAGGTCCCATCCTATGGACTTTTCAGTCCAAAGTAATTAGAACCACAGTGCCCACAGCATGGGCATTTCTGAGTTCGGTCTTTCGGGTTCTTTAGGTCTTTGCTTCCCCAGGTGTGGGTGCTGCCAGTGGCAGGAGAACTACAAGCCTGCGGACCCCCAGGTCCCCAGCCAGCGGCAGGAGAACTACAAGCCTGCGGACCCCCAGGTCCCCAGCCAGCGGCAGGAGAACTACAAGCCTGCGGACCCCCAGGTCCCCAGCCAGCGTCCAGCCATTGCTGTCTCTCTGCCAGCTTTCCTATAGAAAAGCCCGGGGATAATTCTTGTAGTCTTTTTTATATTTCTGGAGCTGGGGATCAAGCCCAGGGCCTTGGGCATGCAAGGCGAGCGCTTTGCCACTGAGCCACACCCCTGGCCTTTTCTTTATGAGATGCCAGCTGGCATGCACATTTGGCTTTGGGAGAGGAGGGCAGAGGGCTGGCCGGCTGGCCCTTTCCTGCAGTGTGGGGGCTGCCCCTGGAGCAGACCTCCCTGATTCAGCTCATGAGCTGATATGGTTGTAGCACACCCCCAGCCCCTGCCCTTTACAAGTTTCATTCCCTCTTGTGTCTCTTTCTCCAAGACATTTGGGAAGGAGGAGATCTGACCCTGATGTGGAACTCTGGTGACCTTTGTCATGATTTCAGAAATGTGTTCTCTCCCTGACCGTGAGGCTGAAGGGTGCCTCTCCACGCCTGTGTCTATTTCTGGAATCTTTGTATTACTTACAATGAACTGAACTTTAAGCGGCGTGCCTCGTAGATCTCTAGCATGGGTGTCTGTGAAGCTTGTTATGAGTGTTGACTCTCAGGCCAGGCGCATTCGGAGAAAGCTACCCATTCAGAATTTGTACTTAAGTCAGGGTACTGAGGGCAGGCCCATCCCAAGAGAAGCCCTGGGTGAAGCCTGACTCTGTGGAGATGGGAAGCCAGACACTCACTAACTCCCCATGGGAGAGGTCTGCCTCTGTGGTCAGGAGGGGTGTGGGGAGAAAGAGACAGAGACACACACATGCAGAGACTGAGAGACAAAGACATGCACACATGCAGAGTCCGAGAGACAGAGTCAGAGACCTCTGGTTCTAGGCACCAACTCTAGTTCCTACTTCCCAGTCCCTTTCAAGGGGACTTTACTGTGTCCCTGGATGAAGCAGAAGTGGGTACAGGGGTGGTAAGACACCCCTTTTGTGACGTAGTGGCACATGCCTTTAATCCTAGCACTTGGTAGATCTCTCTGAGTTCAAGGCCTGTACTCTGGTCTACACAGTGAGTTCCAGGCAGAGGTATATAGTGAGAATCTGTCTACACACACACACACACACACACACACACACAGAGAGAGAGAGAGAGAGAGAGAGAGAGACCTTTATGAAGAGTGAGGGTGGAAAACCCGCTTTGGCCTGGCCCTGCTCAGAGAGACCACCAGGCCAGGAGACCCTGCCTGCTCTCACCCATGCTAAGACGCACTAGCAAACGGGGGAGTGAAGAATGGGTTTGTGGCAGTTGCCACAGCCTGGGCAACTCCAGGTGAGGGCCAGGTCCCTGGAGACCCCTGGCAGCTGTCCAAGCCCCGGCAGTTTCTGAACAGCAAGAGAGAGCATGCGTGGCCTGGGAGGCGGTGGCGGCGGCGGCGGCAGCTGGGTGCTCACTGCTCTCTGTGCTGCCACGACAGGCATTTGTCATGTGGCTTGCTGAGAACCAGAGGCTATCAGAGGGGTCAGAAAACAGGGCTTCAAGCCCAGCTCTGACCTTTAGCAAGACCCTTCTCAAGTCCCGTGAGCACAAAAGAGGTTTGAGCTAATTCCTCTTTGGGCAAACTGCCCTGCCTTTACCCTGGCGCCCCATCTATATCTTCACAGAGGTTCACATAGAAGAAATCACAGAGACTCCATGGAAAAGAATGGCTCTCGGAAAAGATGCCCAAACACTTCCAGGCCTGGCTGGGGTGGGGGGTGGGGTAAGTCCCGGGGCTGACATTTATTTCTGTAGTGTCTTAGGCAGATTTCCAAACCTCTCGGAGCAAGGGCAGTGTGGGAACGCTGGCGGTGAAGGGCAGGCCTGTTGCACACACATGTCAATTTCCTGAGCCCAAGGCCAGGATGCAGGCGGGAGGGAGCCGTCCACCCTGGCTCCTCTGTGGAGGTTTGCCCGGACTGGCAGCATCGTGGCCTCTGGTAGGAGATGGCTGTCTCTCCCCCCTGGTTGCTGGCTGGCCACAGGGAAATCATTTTCAGTTTTTAAAAATTATTATAAAATCGACACGCAGACCCATGGTCTGTGCTGCCAGCTGAAAGCTGTTTAGAGTGGGGAGCCACATTACATTCATCTGTGCTTGTTTATGTTTGCCTTGGAAAATACTTACTGTGTTTGTCCTGTCCCTACGGTGGCCAGTCGTGTGCCTGCTATTTCTGTCCGATTCTCGCCTCCGCTCCCTCCGACACCTCCAGCTCCCCACCGGAATGCGTGGGAACCGGACGGGCGGGCAAGCAAGAAGACCTTTGGCAAAATATACCCACTTTGAGAAGAGGAAACTGAGGGTCATAGAGACCAGTGACTGAGCTGGGTGGAACTAGATATTTTTTTTTCTTCTGTCTTCCTCCAATCTATAACAAGTTCTCCTAGCATAGGGACCTTGGCACTTCCCCCCTAATTTTCTCATGGTCCGCCTGCTCAGAAGAGGTGGCATAACCTTTGAACCTGCATGTCAGGCAGGCTCCAGGCATGGGGAAGAAAAAGGGGATCCTGCGGTAGGATCTTGGGAGAATAAGACAAAAAAGGATGAGGTAGCCGCCCCCTACCCACCCACCCCTGCCTCACTGACCTTATTTGTTAAGAAGGTAGCTTTGCCATGGTAACCCTGGAGAGAAAGAGCCCGTTCCCTCCATGGGGGAACTCCATGGGGGAAGGCATACTCCATGAGCAGAAACGTTAATGATAGTAAACATTGCAGACACTATTATATATGGACTCTACCAGGCACGTCCTTTGCATCAAAGTATTACTTCCTGCTGATAATTTCATTCTCGTTTTATAACTGACAAAATGAGATCTGAAAGATTTAATAGGTCGGGCCAGGCAGGGGAGGGGAGAGAGGGTGGGTTCGGAGGAAGCCACAGCCCTGGTTGCCAAGGTGAGGTGTATGGAGTTAAGATGGAGGGGCTAGCCTGTGGGCATTGAGCCAGGCAATGCTGAGCGATGCCTGGTGTGAGGCCAGCAGGCTGGCTATGGCTTTCATCAAGCGCTCAACTTGCTTTGTAACCTTGGGGAAGTTACTGAGTTACTGAGTGGCTGGGTGTCCCTAATGTAGCTCTCACTCTTATTATAAGGCTCTGTGATTTGGGAAGTGGCTGGTCACTTCTGATATAAAAGGTACCATCCCTCTCTTGGGCCACCTGCTTGAATTCAGTCCCAGGGTCACGGTGCTGCAGGGTGAGCCACAGCGGGCTGTACTCAGCGGGGGAGGGGGTGTTGGGGGGAGGGGGTGTCGGGCTAGGGGCCAGAAAGCAACAACACAGGCTTCCTGCCTGGGCTCCATCAACACATCAATCACCTGGTCGCTAGTGGCCTTAGAGCCAGAAAGATTCCCAGGCCTGCTGTGGGAGAACCAGCACGTGTGAGCCTGACACAGCCTCAGGGACATCCAGGTGTCAGGCACAGAGCTGGCTCTGGGGTCATTAGGCCGTGGGAGAGCAGCAGGCTGCAACAAGAGGCCCCTTCTTCTGGGATGCCTGGCTAGGGGTGCACCAGCTTGGATGTCTTGGTGCCTCCTGACCCAAAGGTTTAAGATGGATAAAGAAACTGTCAGAGAGAGAGAGAGAGAGAGAGAGAGAGAGAGAGAGAGAGAGAGAGAGAGAGGCCCGTTGAGTCTGCACAGGTGCTTTCCTCTCGAGCTCGGAGGACATGGGTGAGTGGCTGACTTAGAGTGCTCCATTGCTTAGCCGAAAGTGGGGGTAATAAGGTCAGTCTTGAAGGACTGGCAGAACGTAACAAGGGAATACAAATGAAGTGCCCAGATAGAGCCCGCCGGAGCGTAGATAATCAAGGAAGGCTGCCATTACTATGGTGGCTACCATGGTGATAAAAATAGCCCCGAGGAGCTCGGCGGTAGAGCACTTGCCTAGCACGCAGGAGGTCCTGAGTTCTAGCCTCAGCATGACAGAATAAGTAAATAGAATCAAACAAATAAGAACAGGTGAAGAGGCGCCAGGGGGAGCTGGGCGTCAGATTTTGAACCCCTTCTGTGTGACTCTTAACCACCCCCCATGCCTTCTCTGTAGGAGGAAGCAGTGGCTGGTGGCTGGAGCTGATCTCAGGCCCCTTCCTGCTCTGACAGCTTTGGGCTATGAATAGAGGGGGCTGGGTCCTGGAGGAGTCTGATGACTCAACAGCAACAGCTAGGGAGGGCGAGGTTTCCCAAGGCAAGAGTTTCCATTTGTGTCTGGTGAACTTGGGGAGCAGGGAAGGAAGGGTTCCCTCAGCCGTGAGGCCAGAAATGAGGGGGTGGGAGCGGAGGATGTGACTAACCAGGTGAGTGACTAAGTTGGACCCTGCTGACCTTCCACCAATCAGGGCCGCCCGTGAGGATCCTGCAAGGTGCATCACTAGGCACTTGGTAGTTCTGCCAGGCCCGGCTGGGCCTGGGCTTCAGAACATATGGAGGCAAAGGAAGCAGCCAGGAGCCCAGCAGGGACACAGCCCTGGGTGTGGAGTCGGAAGCCCCAGCTTCCCGCTCTGAGCCCGAGGCTCACCGGCCTGGTGGCGCTGGGCAGGAGATCCCTTCCCTTCCCTGACCCCTACTCACTGCTCTAAGAGAGCTAACATCGCCGCCGGCCCTGATCTCCTAACCACGCTGAGTTGTGAAGGCTGAGATCCAACCGAGAGCGCTAACACCACTGCGGCCACTAGAGGCTGACGGAGTGAGAGGCCCTCTCACTGCTCCAGTCTGATCATCCGGAGAGACTGGGCACAAGATGGTCCCGAGGAGGCAGGATCAAGAAGAGGCTGAGCACATTCTCATACAGAACCCCTTCCAGGCACCTTCACCACTGCCCCGAGAACAGCTTCCAGCTAGGTGGCAGAGCCAAACCGAGAGCTGACAAAAAGCCACGGGTGATTGGACAGGGTAGGGAGTAGGCAGTCAAGGCAGCATCTTCTTCTTGACCAGCACCGTCTAAATGAATACCAGCAGAAGGGTGTCCCGCTGCTAGCGCCAGCTTAGCATCTCTCTAGGTAAGAACCACGGGCAGTTTGGAAAGCGACAGCAGCGTTGGAGGAGAAGGGGTGATGCCTGCCATTTCTGCACACATCAAACCATCAATAGTATTCTCCACTGCTCACGGCTGATGGACGCATGCTGGCTCTCAGAGGCGCAGAGATGGCCTCTGCCTACGTGGGCACTAACATGACAGTGTGGTGGAAAAGGCGAAGCAAAGCACACCCCTAAGAGTAAATAAAAGAGCCCGCGTACGCTCACCTAGGCCATCTGGCCAGTAAATCCTGCTGCAGCCTTCAAGGGCAGTGGCCCTGCGAGGCTTAGAGTGGAGGGTGGGCTTAAACTGGACCCAGGGGGCTAGTCGGAGAGCAAAGGGAAGTCAGAAGAAAAGACTGCATAGAAACATGTAAAGTGTTCTCTGAGAGGCGATTTGGAGGCTGTAGAAGCAGGTCACCCAAGTAAGTAAAACCAGGCATGGAGGTGGAGGCAGGGTGAGGAGCACGGGGCGGGGGGGAGCTGCGTGGGCTTTGGTGAAGGGGTCTGACTGGCGCAGCTTGGATTTGGGAGTTTTGATTTTGTGTTTTCCTGGGAGCACTGTCCAGGGGATGCTACTCGCTGTGGTGATCAGGCTGGAAGCAAGGAGGTCAGCTGGGAGGCTCCTGGGAAGCTAGAGACCTGGGGACTTCGAGGAGAGTTGTACTGATTGGGCAGTTGGTGTGGGAAGAGGGAGAGAGGCGCACAGAGGCCCCCACGCTGATGTATGAAGAGCTAATCTGCTGTTAAACCCAGGCGAGGGGCGGTGGGGTGCGAAGGAAGGGGCCCAGACCAAATCTGTCCTTTAGGTGGTATCTGGGAGTCCCCTCCCCACTACTGGAGAGCAACAGAACATCGGAACAGAATTCTGCAGTGGATAGACAGTGTCCAGCTCTGTCTTTTACCCACTTCCTCTCCTGTTGACTCCCAGGAAAACACTGCCATCTTGCTATAGGTTTTGCCAAATGGCAATGAGTCCCTGGGAGTTGGGCCAAGGCAAGGGGGTGGGGGGTCAGGATGAGACGGGGTGGGGAAGAGGGAGGAACCGGCTCCCAGAGGCATCCCAGTGGCTTTGGGGGAAGGTGGGTTCCCAATCTCGGAGTCCAAGCACGTCAGGGCTGGGAAGAGCCCTTGACATCATTTTGGCCAACCTCTACATGTTGGGACATGAGCCCAAGATCCAGGGAGGAGAAGGAACTTGACCAAGGTCGGTCATGCAGAGGGTTAGTGATGGAGCAGGGCAGCAACCACAGGGTCCTGGGAAGGGTTAAGCTGTGTAATCCTGGCTGGACACTTCAACACAGGGAAGGGCCTGGCTGGAGGCTGGAGGTGCTTTTCCAGACAGACATCTATTTGTTCTCTCTCTCTCTCTCTCTCTCTCTCTCTCTCTCTCTCTGCCTCTCCTTCTCCCTCTCCCTCTCCCTCCCTGCCTCCCTCTCTCTCCTTCTCTCCCTCTCCCTCTCTCTGTATACCTGTGTGCCATGTTCTCAGAGGAGCTGGGTGTGTGTGTGGCCTCCTACAGCCAAGATCTGCCCTGGCTTTGGAAAAGAAGTAGAGCCATTCCCGTGAGGTGACTGTTTTACTGGGACACTGGGGGAGAAGGCTAACAGGACCCAATCTGGCTTCCAGCCCCCTGATCTGCTGCCCTCAGAGAATTACAGGCCCTGTCTGGTGCAGCCCAAACTCGTGGAGGTGGACACACACACACACCCACACCCACACGGACACACGCACCCCACCCCCCTCCCTAGCAGCACTCAGTCGCAGTTAGAGAGTGGCCCCGTGTGTCAGGGAGTGCAGTTCTCGGGCATCTACGTGCCTCCCCAACGCCCAGCAGGTGTGGACACCCGGGTGCCCAAGCCCAGCGTCAGGGATACGGAGGAGTGGCGCTCTCTCCGGCCGCTCACTCTGGGTGCCCAGCCCCAGGGCCTAGCCCGGCCACACCCCTCCTCCCGAGCCTCGGCCGGCTGCTCCTGTCCCTCTCACACACTTAAGTCCCCTGGGGTCCTCCTACAGCCCGGCAAGGCCAACTTAGGGCTGGCCGGACTGGAAACAGGTCGGAGTCAGGGGTCCCCGCAGAGCAGACACACCGGTCTGAGCCCCAGCCGCTGGGAGCGCGCGGGTTCGGCGACCCGCCCCGCTCCGCAGGGACCCCTCAGCTGCGGGCGGCTCCCCAGCATCCCAGGTCCCCGCCCCCGTCCCCGCCGGCGCGGCGAGTGTAGTTACCGATGGTGGTGATGACGGTGATGGCGAAGTAGAAGGAGCCGGCGAAGCGCCACTGCACGCCGGCCTTGTGCGGCTTGAGGCGCAGCACGACGCGCTCCAGCTCCTCGTAGCCGCCCTCGCTGAGGTTGTAGCGCGCCCGCAGCTCCAGCTGCCGCAGCTCCAGCCGCTGCCGCTCGATCATCTCCGGCTCCGACTCCAGCGCGTCGAACACCGCGGCGCCCACCAGCAGGTAGGTGAAGGTGCACACGATGAGAGCCAACGTGCGCACATTCTGCCGCTTCATCGTCCCTCCCGGGTCCTCGCCGGCCCTCCGGCGTCTCCGGCCCGCGCCCCGGCCCCGGCCGCCGCCGCCGCTGCTGCCCCGGAGGCGGCCTGGGGCATGGCTGCGCTCGCGGATCTCCACGCCGGGCACCAGCTCCGCACCCCGGGGCCACTGCCGCCGCCGCCGCCGCCGCCGCCGCTGCCGGCCGCCGCGGAGCTGTCCCTTCAGCACCACCCACCGCCCTCCTCCGCCCGCCCCCGCGCCCGCCCCCCGGCCGCCGGCCGCCACCTCCCGCCTGCCCTCCCGCCCAGCCAAATAAGGACTGGGGAGCCGTGCCGAGGGCGGGGGGAAGGGGGAGCAAGCGGGAGAACCCTGGCAGGACAGAGGCGGGAGAGAGAGAGCCAGAGGGAGAGCGAGAGCTGGGGGGGGGGGGGGGAGCAAGATGGGAGAGGGAGGGAGGGAGAGAGAGAGAGAAAGAGAGAGAGGGAGACAGAGATCCAGCCCGCCAGCCCCAGAGAAAACTAGGCAGGAAAACAGATAACTACAGGGAAGGGAGAGGACCCAGGGCAGGGGCCTCTGTGTGTGTGTGTGTGTGTGTGTGTGTGTGTGTTAGAGGAGACTAACCACACAGATCCAGGAAAAGAGGGATCTGTCAGGAAAATGCGGTGCAAATGATGCAAAGAGAGGGACAGACTGAGACAGGGAAACTTGTGAGTGCTGGAGATACAAATGTCCTGAAAAGGGGCGGAAAGAGGAGAGGAAAGGCCAAGACCCCCAGCCCCCAAAAGCAATCCCCTTTCTCTACCCTTTGCCCCAGTCATAGTGCTGAGGCTTAAGGGCACCTTGGGCCCTACTGGCTCACTCCTTAGAGCGTGGACAAGGAAACTGAGGCACAGGAGGTGATGTGGTGCATAGGACATACTTGAAGATTTGGGGATAGGACTGGGGCTCAGTTCTCCCTCCTCAGGTCACTCGTCCGTCCCTGTGTCCAGCATTTGGCTTATCTTAGAAACTGGCAGGGATCTGCTGTGGTCCAGGACACACAGGCGTCAACACTCAAGGGAAAGAGTCCTCTCCTCCCAGGTTAGCACCAGGCACTGGGGACTGGCTGAGAGAGCCCAGGCTGGTGGCTGTGGCCACTTACCCCATCTCAATGTTGGTGGCCCTTGCCCTACACCAGCACCACAGGCATGACTTGGGCATTGCAACATAGAAAACACAAGATGCCACCTTGAAGCACAGAACAGGATTGGGGATCTAGCTAAAACTGGGGGTCGGGGTGAGGGCATCTAGATCTAATGACTCGCTGACAGACTAAAGGAACCGGCACAGGGGTCTCTCTGATTCAGTTTCTTCATTTGTCAACATGGGGGGGGGGTGTCTGTGGCACTGAAGAGGAAACCGGCCAGGCAGTGGGAACTCAGGCGGAGTGTTACAGCCCCTCTTGGAGCCTCATGTCTTTATCTCTTCCATGAGATGATCCTTGGGGCCTCACTCAGCTCCAGACAGCCCTGGACATGGATGGGCGCAGAGAGAGCAGAATGATCGGAATGCAAATCCCAGTGCCAAGAAGGGTCAAACAGCCCTTCACGGGACCCTGGCATAGGCCGAGCAGAGAGATGTGGAACAGGCCCAAACCCATGGCTCAGGAGGAAGCCAGCAAGGGAGGGCACCATCTGCCACATTCTGGGCTGCGAGGTCACTGCCAGATACCACGCTTCATCCAAAAGCGCCTCAGAAGGGCTACCAGCCCATTCACTCCATAAGGATGTGTCCCTGTGCCTCTCAGAGTATGCCACACCTGTGACCTTAACCTTTCCCTTGGTCTGCAGTGGTAGGCCTGCTTGTAATTAGGACTGTCTTATAGATAAAGAAACCGAGGCTGACGGCAATACAGCCACCCGGGGTCACTGAGCTGGGAAGAGGCTTCTTGTTTGTTTCTCAAGTCCACATTCTTTTCCTTGACAATCTTCTCCTTGAGTCCTCAAGCCTTTTTTTCTCCACCTGTAAAATGGGTCTGATCATTATATATTAGTTTCCTGAGCAGTTGGCCTTAAGGAATCAATGGAAGTTATATGTTTGTAAGGAGAAAAGGCGAGGTTCTCTGGTGACCTTTACTCTCTTAAGACTCAGGTGTCTAGACCACACCTTGGTGAGGGGACCTGTGCATCCTCTCCCCACAAAGGAAGGTTCTTCCCTTGGCCTTGTAGACATGTTGGCGATTTCTGTCCCGGGCATCCTTTGGCTTTGGGAAGAGCCATGTCCTTCCCAGAATTCCATGTGCTTCTGATGTGCTGGTTCCTGGTCAGGTTCCCTGCAGGAGCCAGTTTCTCCCAGGATCTGTCTGACCATGCAAGTGACTTCCTTAGGGTTGGCTTTGGGAGGGGGGGGTGTATGCTGTCAGGTTTTTCCCACTTCTGGCTGCCAACCCCAGACTGCTATACAAATGAAAGGCAGGACTATTAAGTGAAGAGGCTTTAGGAAAGGGGAAAGCTGTCTTTGGGGCAGAACATTTATTATTAATTTTAATGGCACTTGTTCTTGTAGCTCTTGAGAACTGGAGGGATTCTCAGAGATCATCTTGCTCAGCTTTCAGATAAGGAAACTGAGGCCTGGTCGGTAATGAGAAGGGCAGTGGAGGTCCTACAGAGGGGAGCAGTCCTTGCATAGCCTCCATTATATGTGGGACCAGAACACCTGTATTGCATGTCCTAAGCCCTGGAGGACAGCTTGAGTTTCCCGTCCATCCTGTCCCTTGTGGAGGGAGGGTTGGGATGGAGGAGCATGCGGGCACAATCAAGGGTTCTGATCAACCCCTGGGACAGCAGGCTCAATTTCAACCATCCTCTCTCCAGTGAGCTGAACTGGATTGCATCAAAGACCTAAGAGCGTGCCTCGGTTCCCTCTGCACAGGACCCTCGGACCTGCCCACTCCTGCTCAGAGTCAACCTGCCTCGGCCGGTGTTTGCAGCAGCACTGGAAGTCGTCAGATGTTCTCTTGCCACAGCCCCAAGTGGTAGGTTCGGACCCGGAAACATCAACACGCCTTTCGCTTATAACATCCCATGGCCTTCCTGGCCTGATTACATCCGTTTGATCCGTCCTCTTGAGAATTAGGCAAAAAAGGGATAAACAGCCACTTCTTTGAAGACTAGTTTGTGAGGAAAGAAGCAGCCACAAGGCTAGAGTAAACTGTTTGGAATTTACCATGAGCTACCGTGCTCCACTGTATACTAAACTCTGCACACAGCCGTTCCCTGCTCAGCACGCCTCTCCCCGTCTGTAGGCTCTCAACACATCTGTGTTCTCTCATGGTCCCTGAACTCCCAGGTCTCCAGGGTTCCCATCGGTTGAGACTCTGGTACCGCCGTGCCTCTCTGCCTCCTTCTACCAGCCTTCTGTTCATTCAGCCTTCAAGACCCAGCTCTAAGGCTCCAGGAAGGACTTCCTCCTTGTGCCCCACGCCCCCACCCCCAACCCCCACCCCCGCCTCCAAATCTGAACTACCAGCTCCTCTGTACCTTTGTGGACTTCTGAGTTTCCACTTCTCTTGCCAAGGAGATTATTTGCTCCCATGACTCCCTGGCAGGCTGGGTAGAGACAATACTATTCTTTTAAAATACCTTTCACCCCATAATGCTTTGTACATCGAAGCTGTGCTACACATTTTGACACAAGCCAAGCCCGGAACAGTCCTGCCTGTGCTTCTTGGGCATTAAAGTGACTCAGACAGTTGAGTTGGGACAGAAGAACTTCAGCAATCCTGCTTCCATGCCTACAGACAAGATTCTTCTCAAGCTGCGGCGAGTCCTTCCAGGGAGAAGAAGGGCAAAGACAGAGCCGAGTGTCTGTAGGGCTAAGGAAGGGGCTTTGTAGCATGAGGGGACATGAACTGACTGCCCCCGGGGCTTGGGCTTAGGAGCTAATGCTCCTGGGTGAAGGGGGGAAGCGGAGTGGCTTCTGTTTGCCTCAGTTCCTATTTCTGAGAAATAAAGGGAATAGACAAGTCCCGACGATGCCCTCGTCCATTTTACAATGATGGAGAGTATTGGGCTTGAGGGATGGAGGCACAGAGACACCCCATCCCACTGCTTCTGATTCCCGCTGCGTGGACTGTTTGGTTGGAGACTGGGGCAGGGCCAGTCAGGGATGGAGTGGAGAAGCTGACCTGGAGTCAGACAAACCTGGTTCGAGGCCTGACCATTCAGTTTCGAGCTAGTCCAGAACCTTGGGAGAAGTTGTGGTCCATCCTGTCTAGAGCAGACCATAGGTTCCCACAAGCCTTTCCTACCTCACTCATTGGACTCAACGTTAGCATAACAGCCAGCACAGAGAAGGTACTTTGCAAACTTTTCTTGAGCCCTTCCTGCTGGCTCTAGGCTTCCGAGAAGCAGGCAGAGACAGGGGAAGGGGGAGGAGAAGAAAGAGAAGGAGAAGGAGAAGGAGAAGGAGAAGAAGGAGAAGGAGAAGGAGAAGGAGAAGGAGAAGGCTCTAGAGCCATCTCAGTATCAGCCAGGGGAAGGCTGGAATAGTAAGGGAACCAGGACTCAGGAGCAAAGGCAGAGAAACAGAAGTTGGCCGCCTCAGGATGCTGCACCAGTCATAGCCCGGGACAGTAGGTGCTGGGTGCCACTGAGAGGTTTCTTGGTGTCTCTCGGGAGGTAGTGAAGTTGGGGATTACCTTGGCTTTCCAGAGCATACCTGGTCCCACAGCAACGGCTTGCATTTGTCAAGAGCCGCTGTTTGTTTAACATCTCAAGCCCAAGTCAAACACAAAAGGCAACTGTCAGCAAGGCAGGACTCTGTGGGCTGCGCGGAGAGGAGTGGGCTGGGAAGCTGAGCACCTGGCCCTCCTAGCCAGCCTCTTTAGCTAGCCCAGAGGAAAGGCTGTCTCAACCTGAGGCAAGCGAGAGCTGCAAGGGTGTGAAACCCTGGCCCCTAGTAAGACTGAGGACCAGTTATTCTCAGAGACACTGCTGGGGGGGGGGGGGCGGGGGGCGGGGACTCTTGATCAGCATTTGCATAAAGATTAAATCCTGAGTCTAAACTGCCCGCCCCCTCCCCCCCCCCACACTAGACAGCCCTCCTTGCTCTGGCTGTAAATATGACCTGCAGTAAGCATCCTCATGCAGCGGGTGCTTGAGGATGTGCCGGGAGGTGCGGCTAGGACCCATACATACCCAGCAGTGGCCGCAGTGAGTCCGCCCCCTGTGTGTTACTAAATCCTGCTGCGTGTCCTCAGCCGGCTGTCTTGGTTTTCATTCTCCCGGCAGTGTGGGAGCATGCCCACTCCCTCCTCAGCGCTGCCTGCCCTTACTCGCTTTCTCATTTCCATGTAGTTTCCAGGCCTCCCTGTTTTCTCTGGAGACTCCTCCTTCTCTCTCTCTCTCTCTCTCTCTCTCTCTCTCCCTTTATTCTTTAGAACTTCTGCAGTCTCACCCTCGAAGCAGGGACACAGGACAGACTCAGCCACTACTGAGACCGCCGGCAGGCCAATGGGTGAGACTCCTCTTCGGCCTGCCGCATGTGGGCGTGAGCATGTGTGCCCGTGTGTCCGTGTGTGCAGGACGTTGTGAGCTTTACTGTTTCAGCTTCTGACCTGGTCTCCTTCCCATCCTTGACTTTCTAAGTCTTCACATTTTTCACTCTACCTATTCACTTTTCTTTCATTAAATTACACAGTTAAAGCCAGAAAAATCCTAGACCTCTAGTACTCTGAAAACAACAACAACAACAACAACAACAACAACAACAAATGAGGCCTGACAAGGGGCACGGATACCTCCAGGCCTTGAAGCACACAGCGCCAGAGCCGGGACTCTCATCCAGCTCCCCTGGCTGTCCTATCTATAGGCACAAGATAAGTCCCTGTACTTGCAACTTGCCTAGCTAGGCCCCCAGATTGTCTTCTGGAGCGATTCTGGAGTGGCCCTGGCCCATCTTTCCGGATAAACACAGAGTTGCTGAAGAAAAAAGAGGCCGGAGATGTCGTCAACAGCTCACAAATCTTGAAATCCTTCTTTGCAGGTTTATGGCTTCTGAGAAGCAGAGGCAGCCTGTTCTCAGCACCAAACACAATAATTATAATAGCACTCGCAATGATTAATCAGCCAGTGAGTATTGAGTGGTGCTGGGCAGGCGGACACGGCAGGGCGAGTGGTGTGTGTGTGTGTGTGTGTGTGTGTGTGTGTGTGTTGGGGCAAGGGAACAGGGAAAGTGGTGACTCTGCTCCCACAAGCAGGCTGTGAATGTGTTCTCTTTAATGGAAGGGGGCAAAATGCCACCGTAGCCCTTCTTGGAATCGGCGTGCTTAAGGGGAACCTGAGGCTGTCCAAGACTGCAGTTGTTCTGGCTCAGGCAGGATCCTGAGGTTTACAGGGCTAGACACTGAGCTCCAGACTGCATTGGAAGCAATGAATTGACAAACAAGAGCAGGTTCCAGGCCTGTCAACCAGATTAATGAGGGGCCTCGCCAGGATGATGTCCATGGCACGGGCAAGAGGACTTGAGATGCTCAGGCTGGAGAAAGAGACAGGGACCGTGTGAGCTGTCACACAGGACAGATTAGCTTTGTCCTGTGGGGCCAAGAAGGGACCAGTGACCTTCGGGGTGATGCACCAACAATCAGCACAGCATAAGATGGAGTGTGCTCCATGTGTCCCAGGAAGGCACAAACTGCCGGCGTGGCAATGACCCCACGGTCAAGAGAGCATGCAAGCATAGTCTAATTGCCCTGTTTTAGAACGATTCTTGGAGCTAGTTACCAGGCCCGGCACATAGTATGTCTACAAGAAATGAGTGTATTGAGTTCAGGGGTTAGACAAGATAGATGCCCTGTGTGATTCAAGTGGGTTCACTCTTAACATTGCTGGAGCAGTCTGTCTATGCTCCGGCTTGGAACGCTGTAACTTCCTGGCTCTCGGCCTCCAGAAGGACTGTTCTGGAGTTCTTGTTGCCGAATCTCCTCAATGCTGTGTTCTCTGGACTACCCTCAAACCAATCCCAAAGCCCACCCACATCCACCCTGCACACTGCCACCTGCAGAGGTCCAACATGCAACATGCCCAGTAGTCCTGGGGCTTCAGCAAAGGAAATGGGCCTGTGGCAGGCTAATTACTGGGAGCTGATTCTATTAAGTAGATAGCTCGCTCCCAGCAAAGCAATTACACCTAATCAGCCCCTTGCAGCAGCCCAATGGGACAGCCGTGTGAGCCAGACACACGTGTGAGCAGGGACATCAAAGCAGCCTGGGAGCAGGCCTGGTGGGCTCTTTTAAGGCTGAGGATGCTTCCAAAGTGGTCTCTGGCTGCCTCAGGGACCCTAGCAATGTGGAAACCACACTGGGGTGGGGGTGAGAGACTCAAAACCCTGAGCCAAGACTGAGCTCTGCCCCAGAGGAGCTGAACTTCACTGAAGAGGATACTTCTCGAGGTTGTGTCTTAGCTTCCAAGCACGCCAATGGACATGTCAGACTCGAGAGGACCCATGCCAAGCTTGCAACTCTAGTCACTTTAGATTTTCATCTGGGTTAAACCTGTCTGATAGGCTGGAGAGACAGCCCAGTCAGTAAGTCTCTTGCTTTGCGGGCACAGGGAGATGAGTTCCAGCCCCACAGCAAGCAGGCCGGATAGTGCGTGTTTATGATCCCAGTGTGGGGAGGTGGAGATAAACAGATCCTCGGACTCCACTGGCCAACCAACCAGCTTCCCCTACTCTATGAGTTCCAAGTTAGTGGGAGATCCTGTCTCAAAACAAAAACAATAAAAACAAAATGGACAATAAAGGTTGTCCTCTGGCCTTCACGTGCATTTACATACACACATGTACACACACACATGCACACAAACACACATATACATACACACATAAACACACAGACATATATATCATACACATATACCACATTCAAACACACACACACAAACACACACATACACACAAACACACACATACATATATACACACACATACATACACATACATAACACACATATACACATACAAATATACCACACACATACATATACACCACACACATATACACATACACATACAAACACACACATACACACAAACACACAAATACATACATACAAACACATATATACATACATAAACATTTACACACATATATAACCACAAACACATATACACACATACATATGTATACACACAAACATACACACACATACATATACCCACACACACTCATGTGTATGTGTCCTACCTCACCTGTTTAAAATATCCAAACATGGGAACACATATTCTGGCATCAAGTTCTTTTTTTAAAAAAATATTGATTTTTTATTTGATATATATGAGCATTTGTCTGCATGTAATTATGTGCAGCACAAGTGTTTGTCCCTGATGTGGAAGAAAGTGTTAGAGTCCCTACACTGGGATTTAAGTACTTACGAGCTTCCATATGGGTGCTGTGACCCACACCTGGGGGTTCTGCCCGAATAGCCCTTGCTTTAAACCAGAGACATTTCTTCAGTCCCATTGGTGCATTAGACCATGTTTAAAAAAAAATAACTGGAGTAATTATATACTATTTCTATTTGTATTTTTATCTAGGAATTTTATGAAATGAGTTTTCCCCACAGTTTGGTGCCATCTGGGTCCCAGGTTCATCAAGGAAATAGGATCAGTCAAGCGTAAGGATGAAGAGGAGAGGGGAGAGGGTTCTGGAAATGAAGGGTGAGTAAGGTGGGGCCAGGAGAGATGCTGGGCGTCCAGTGGCTGTCTGTCCAGTGGCTGTCCGTCCAGTGGCTGTCCGTCCAGTGGGCCACACAGCACTTCCTTTCCCTAGGGAGGAATCCCCTTTGAGAGCATTTGGATGCTATCAGGATGATGAGGGGTAGTTTTTGAAATACTCCTCCCTTCACGCACTGGGCTGGTACCAAGCCATTGGTGTGACCCGAACTCAACGGGCAGACGGGCAGAGGCTGGGAACGGAGCGCAACCATCTCTCTGGCGATTCTATGGTGAAAACGCTGTTAGCAGTGGGGACTGGGGCTGCTCCGCTGCACGGCTGTCTCTCTGTTAATGGCCAGTAGTCATGGCTTTTGGAGCAGGATGGCCTTGCAGGCCGCGGGGCCGCCTGACTCCCTGCTTCTTCCGGCCTTGGTGATCTCAGGTGACTGGTGCCCATGCCATCAGACAGCCCTGTGGCTCATCAGCAGCCAGTTCTTGTGAGGCCACAAGTGGCCCTTGAGCATCCACAGTGGGGACAGTGGAGAAAAGCTACCTTGCCCGGGGAGCGGGTCAGAGGAAAGATGGTTCTCTTGGGTGGGACCGAGGGGAGACGAGGGGGAAGGTGGCAGGCGGATTCAGTCTTGGGCTTCCTGCTCCTCAGCAGCTGCTCATCACTTTCCAAGAGAGTGGCTGTGAAGAGGATCCCACTTTGTTCCCATCTGCTTCTACTGGTGACAGACGAGAAGGCCAGCCAGCTAGAGAGACCTTGACTGCTACCCGGAGGCTGGGGGACGCAGAGAGAGGAGTATGCAAGGTGCCTGGCTATGGTGTCACACAGTGACATCATGGCCTTCTTGGCTCTGCCTAGTCCCAGAGTGATCTCATGCGCTGCCCGGTTCACCTTACCCCAGGCTCCCTTCAAGCTCTTCTCTCTGCCATTCACATTCTCTGCTTTCACATCCTGGCACATTCTGCCAAATGTACGGGTCTCGTTCTTGTCTTTCAACCAGAAACAGAAACAGGCATATGCTGGGTGCTCTTGACAGTAGAGGGATGGGGCCGCCCTGCCCTGTAGAGGAGGCATGGACAACTCCTGAAGCAGCTGTCAGCTTTCTCGGTGAAGCAGGATCCAATCGGTGATGAGTCTGACTCCAGCCCGTGCTTTTCCCTCTCGGCCACGCTCCCTCACTAGAAAATGACTGAGGGGAGCGCCAGGCAACAACAGGGGGATCAGAACAGAAGGTGCTGTTAACGCTGGGCTGGCACACAGCTAGAGCTCAGAGAAATGCAGTCACATGAATGAATGAGGAACTCCGGGTGGGAGGCGCTGGGCAGGTCCAGGAATCAGCATCAGGGTTTACCGCGGCTGGACAGACGCTCAGCTTCAGGTGGGAAGCAGGACCTGTTCCCTGGCGACTCTAGCTCACGCGGGGGCTCAGAGAGAAAACCACCAGGGAACAGCTCTGGACCCATTAAAGGTGGCGATGAGGAAGGGAGGCAGAGCTATCTTGGCACAGCGCTCGGGCACTCAGCCCAGGCAGGGACTCAGAAGGTCTCTGTGTCTGTGCGGAGCCAAAGGAGCTGGTGCCTGAGGAAGACCGGCGTATCCGTATCTGGGGGCCCTCAGCAACCTGAAGGGGGTGGGGCCATCCTACCCATATGGACCAAGGTTGCCATGGAGAGGAGGGCACAAGGTGGGGGTGGGATATCCAGGCCATGAGCCGCATAGAGCTCTGCTCATCCGGAGATGGTGTGTGGTCCAGTGAACCATAGAAACCACGACAGACGGCGTGTCAGGGAGACGGAGGTCAGCTGGGAGGCGGCGCTCAGGCAGGAGGGCACAGCACCCTCTCAGGGACATGGAAAAAGTGATGTCGCTAAGGAACAATGTGAGTCAAAGGAATGAGCTGTAACTGGCCGGACCCGAAAGGGCAAGTGGGAAAACAGCCGCCAGACACCCATGGGTGTCCGGTGATGGCTGCCACTACCCTAGGGAAGGGCCGAGCCTCAGCCCTGAGGCTTACAAGAAAGTTACCCAACTGGCCTCATGGTCCTTCTCTGCCTTTACTACTATGCCCTTAACCCCTTGGTCTGTTAATCGATGCATAATAAATGGAGTCCCGGACGGCCTCCTGTCCAGACTGCACTGCCCTGTTCTCCCGAGGACATCCAAGGAGGCAGCGAGAGACTGAAGCCTGAGTTCTGGGTCATGCAAGGTAGCCCGAGTCTCTCCCCTACCCCAACTTCCAAGAGGGGAGTCCTGGGCTCTCCTCCCCAAGAAAATGGGACAAGGAAGACAGTGACTTCTCTTTCCTCCTTTGGTAAGGACTGGGAAAAGCCAATCCAATCCTGGAGCCCCCAAAGGAAGCTTGCCCGAGGCTGAGGAGGCCTGGCTGGGGGAGGGACTTCTTGGGTCTCTCTTGGACCGGTGGACTGTGGAGAGCCCAAGTCGGGGGTCCAGCAGTGCTGAGAAGTCTAGGATCTGTCAGGACTGAGGAAGGGATGCTCTGTGGAGAACGCTGAGCTGATCCAAAGTCTCCAACAGACGGCGAAGCAGCCGGGGCCGGGCTAATGTGACCCAGCATGTGGGTTTCGTTGAGTCCCCATGTTGTTTCCTACTGAGAAAAATGTTCGCCGGGCAGTGGTGGCGCACGCCTGTAATCCCAGCACTTGGGAGGCAGAGGCAGGCGGATTTCTGAGTTCGAGGCCAGCCTGGTCTACAGAGTGAATTCCAGGACAGCCAGGGCTACACAGAGAAACTCTGTCTCGAAAAACCAAAAAAAAAAAAAAAAGTTTGCTGGCATCAAAATTCCTAGGACCATGTTTACTGGGGATGGGAACCCCATCTGTTCTCCTCTACTCTATGAGGTGCGACATCATTATAGGGGCGTTCTCACCAGCATCTGGGTAAAGGGGCTTGTAGGACAGAGGGGGTGAGGCTGTGAAGGGTAGCTGATTCCCAGTGGCTTGGTCGGGGCGTGCGATGGCTACATCAAGGCCTCCATCCAATCGCCAACGGGATTGCTGGAAATGTGCAGGACGGCGTGCGTCCCAAACTCGGGTGTTTTTATCATATCCGTCCATATGCGGTGATGTGCTCCTCTCTACTCCTCTACAGAAGAAAGACAGCTCCAGGGCTTCCTCAGACAGTAGATGGGCGTGGCAGTGCCCACATAATCCCTACAACCCACTGTGGCCTCTCTCCTCTCTGTACACACCAACGTCCTCATAAAATGTTGTGGTTGTCTCTCTGCTGCCGGACTGGTCCCCTAATGGTTCCCATTAGCAACCCCGTCTTGCCTCTGATGTCTGCGCCCTTTGGCTCTTGCCTCAGGCCAGCTATCTTTCCAACAGCAGGAGAAGGACAGAAATGGACACTTCTGGACAGAGGCTGAGACAGAGTGTGGAGCTGGCCTGAGCCTAGGTCAGGTTCTGGGCATCTCTCTCCTCAGGTCCAGCAAGTGAGCTTTCGGGCCGCAGGGGGAGGCCGCAGAGCTAGGCCGCAGGGGTAGGCAGCAGGCTGAGAAACGCTGTTCTGTTTTCTTAAGCTCCCAGCTGGGACTAGGAACACCAAATCCTCTTTGAATAAAACAGAAAAGGGATTAAAAAAAAATCAAGACATTAACCTTGTGAAACCGGACTCCCCCCCGCCCCCACTCCCACATAGAGATTAACTTCTTCCCCCAGGTTTGTTTTTTTTTCCAGTTTTCATTTCTATAAACATCTTAATTCATGCCAACATCACAGCCAGCCTGGATTACAGATGGATGTAGCGGTGAATGAAACACACACACACACACACACACACACACACACACACACACACACCTGGAACAGGGAAAGAACGGTGAATGAGATGCTGACGAGCCAGGATTTCTTGCCGGAGTTCCTCTTCCTCTCCTGTAAAAGGAGCAGCAGCTCTTCCCCCTCGGCCCCTCGGCTGGCCCTTCCACCAGTGTCCCCCATGCTGCCAGAGAACCCCACCCACACCCAGGGTGACACACCGCAACAACTAAAGGGTTCCCTTCGTCCCCAGCACTGGATACCATTCTCCTTTCTATATCACAAGTTCCAGTTGGGCAGGGACAGACAAGCTGCCAGCGTCTCCTGCACCCACGACAGGTGCTCTACGGGTCTTTGTGGGTAAATGAGTGGATAATTCTGGAAGTTGCTCTTTAAGCACACCTGGAATGAGGCTCAGCATCTTGCATGATACCTGGACCCAAATCTTGAGATAGGGTCCTCTTGGGGCGAGGACCACCCCTTCTGGAAAGTTCTTTCCATTTCCCTCCTGACTCCTGAGAGTGTCTCGAAGCCTCATTTCTGTTGGAGCCCTCCTCCGACTCCAGCAGCATCACCCCAATCAAGCAACAGATTTTTGACGCACGTTTTCCCGTTCTTCCTCCCACCTTCGTCTGACAAGACAGATCATTTCCATCCCTTGATTATGTTTTGGTTTGAGGCTGCAGACAGCTGCAGTGGTTCCTAACTCCGGGTGGCAGTGGAGAGGAGGGTCCTTATGGGGGAGCCTTGCCTCACTGGAGACCAGGAGACAGGTGCTGGGTTCCTCCATGGATCTGAGGCTGGGGTAAAGGTGGGGCTCTTGCAGGGGTCTGGCTCTGGTTGGGTCAAAGGTTCAGGGGAATCCCATTTGGCTCTCATTTTGGTCAGCATTCCTCAAAGTATGCTCAGAGGCCAGGGCCCCTAGGAGGTGTTCTGCAGAAGCAGCCCCGGCTCAGATACGTTTGGGGGAACTCAGCTGAACTCAGCCTTTGATTACAAGCTGCAGAAGTCAACTTGTCTAATTTAAGCTCAGAAAGGATTTATCCCCAAAGACCTTGGAGAGTTCAGAGAACCTCCTGTCGGGAGCAGAGAGTCAAGGTCATAAGGGAAGCTGCTGGCGGCAACACTCAGTGTCACGTGTTAGGACTGGTCCCAGGAAGGCCCCACTGCTGAACAGACACAGAGCCTGGGCCACCAGCTCTGCCAGCCAAGCCACCCCTCACACTTCTGAGCAAAACGTTGTGCAGAGCCCGTCCGTTTCTACACTTGATTCTTCCTGGAGAACGCCTCTAATTGGTGGGGTGGCATTGCGGACCTGCTTCCTAGATGCAAGAGAAGCTGGGACAATGACAGGTCGATCTATTCGGCTCCTGTACCTGAAGACAACCTCTGCCTCCTCACACGTGGGCGTGGTGGTTTGAATGAGAATGGGCCCACATAGACTCTTCGGTTTGAATACTTGGTCCTCAATTGGCTGAACTGTTTGGGAAGGATCGGGAGGTGTGACCTTGTTGATGTGTCACTGGGGGGAGTGGGTTTCCAAGCTCTCTGCTTCCTGCTTGTGGACTGAGATGATCTCTCCGTGTTTCCTCCAGCTGCTTGATGCCCCTGTTCTTCTGTCACGGACCCTAACCCTCTGGACCCGTAAGTCCCAAATAAACCCTTCCTCCTATAAGCCTCCTTGGCCATGGTGCTCTACCATAGCAAAAGGAGAGTAATAGAGACAATGGGCAAGCTGAGCAGGTGCTGGCTGACCTGCAAGGGTGAAGAACAGGATTCGGGGAGAAGGCTCAGGGGGCAAAGGACGTGCCTTGGAAGCCTCTGGCTCTGAGTTCAACCCCCAGTTCCCTGTGAGGCATGGTAGGACACGTCTGTAACCCCACTCCTGGGGAAATGGAGGTAGGTGGATCCCTGAGGCTCACAAGACAGCCTGTTTGGAGAGATCTAGGCCAATAAGAGAGAGGCTCTGTATGCATAGTACGTGAAGAGTGAGATCTGAGGTTGCTCCCTGGCCTCCACACACACCCATGCACACACAAAGAACAAATAGTCACTGCGCCTGGACATCTTTAGGCACTTAGATGCTGTGGGACCGGGGCTTCTGACCTCAACACTGCTGGTGTTCTAGGCTGGGTATTTCTTGGTTGTAGGCTGTCCTGCACAGTACGTGGTTGGCAGTTTCCAGCTTCCAGGCCTCTCTACTAGCTAGATACCAGCATCATAGCATCCTGCCAGGTGTGATGGCTAAAATGTCCGAGCACATCAACAAATATCTTATGAGATTCCCTCCTAGCCGAGGACGGCCATTTAGGAAATCTTCGGGGGACTTGCCATATATTTGAGGAGTCAGGATTGGTTTCCCCTGATTTTTCTGAACCTTTTTCCTCAGACACTCTGACTTTGTTTTGTACTTAGGGCAAGCTTGCTGCCAGCTGGGGCCCTGGCTCTAGTTTTCATGGGGGTGGGAGGTTGCACACACCAAACGGCACCCCATGTCGTCACCACGTTCCTCACCTGCCCTCTCCAGGCATAGCTTGGAGTCTCCTGGGGGAGTCCAGCTTTGTGAACCCCAAAGCTCCAGGGAGTTGGTTATGACTGGAAAGCACACTCAGGGTCTGCAGGAGGAGACTATAGAGCACTAGTCAGCCTGTAGGCTATTCTTACCCTGCAGGCAGACATATTGCCCTGACCACCCAGATTATGACCTTGGAAGCAAGCTGCCTGCCCATGGCTGTCTCCTGTGAGCCTGCCCCTGTGGTGTGACAAAGCTCACACTGCAGCACAGCTGGTCCCCAATATGAAGGCCTGGGCTCCTTGTCTGTAGTTTACACTGGGTCAAGGCTCTCATTTCTACCCAAGGAATGCTCTAGTTACAGAGGCAAGCACATATACCCCAGCATAGAAAGCACCCCTTTCACTGTGGGATCCTGTTCTCAGAGGGTGGGACGCCTCCCACAGGCCTTGCCTTGGAGATAGACCTATTAGAGTTGCCACTTCTAAGCCCGGCGTGGCATGAAGTATGTGTCTCTGGATGTTCAGCTGGGCATTCTGGAGATTTCTGTGACCTGGGAGTTTCCTTACATGGGTGGCTCGGCCCTCACCTGCAACTTCATCTTCGGATGTCTTTCGTGTGGCTTCCATTGTCTCCCAGGGACCTTGGTTCCTGCCCATGGGAAATGGGTCCAGTGTGAATCGAATGGCATCAGGGTTAGACAAAGCAGCCTTTGATCTATTTTGGATATTGTCACCTTCCTTTCTCAACTTCACTTTCATTGTCCCTGTAGATTTTTTTAAAAAGTGCTTCCTCTCTTCTCCACCCAGAATTCTGTATTTAAGTTTCTGATAGGTGGCTCCTGGTTGGTAGAAAGTGGGGGCCCTTGAGGTCTCCCCGAGGATTGAAGGTCCTTATGTTCTGGGCCCCGGGGTGTATACTCATGAAGCAGGAGAGACAACTGGAGTGAAAAGGAAGAGGGGGTGGGGGTAGTCTGAAAAGGCCTTGGATCCCTACCAGCTAGAGGATGCGCCAATGGAAAATTCCTGCTGTGTGTCAGAGGCCCACCTGGCCCGGGTGACAGCCAGCCAGACACACAGGCCTCACGACATGTTTAGATAGCACTTTCCTGCCCCAGCCAGAGCTCTTCTGATCCTCACCAATGCTTCTCTTGGAAAAATAGGCTGGGCTAGGTTGGGGTGTCTGCCCGGGCAGAGGGAAGGGATATATGGCTCAGGTCCTAGGGCTCCATCATGGGAGAGAGAACTCTGAGAGAAAGGGAAGGCTCAGGTCACTCCCAGGTCTGCATGGAGCACATTCTGTGGTCCAGAAAAGGCCATATACAGAGTCCTCACCAACACAGTGTCCTGCTGGAGTGAAGCTACGGTCTCCAGGGGATTCCTCGTTGGTGTTGGGAGAGGCTAGAGTCTTAGAAGTTGCAGGTATTGAGGGCAGTTTCCAGTAGAGACTGTCTGGGTCAGGCAGGACCCTTGACTCTCATGGCACTTACCTAATACCACCCCTAAACTCAATGTCTTTGGGTCTATGAGTGCCCCAGGGACCATACTGTGTTCTGTGATGTAGACTGGGCAAAGCACTGAGCTTGACAGTGGCCAGGGTCACTTAGACTCCTGGCCTTTTCTGTCTAGGGTCCAGAGCTAAACAGAGGCAGCCTAGGGGCAGGTATGGAATTAGGAGACATTATTAGCCTGGATAAATCAATAAGCTATAGATTCACTGAGAGATCCTGTCTCCAAAAAATAATGTGGAAGGTGATAGAAAAAGATATCTTCTGGCCTCCATGCGTGCATGTTCATATATACAGGTATGTGTCTATGTGTGTGTATACACACACACACACACACACACACACACACACACACACAATCTGCACTGGGATTAAACATAGGTCAAGATGGGCCTGTAAACGCTCATCTCTTGTAACTTCGATGGACCTGAAATTCTGACAAGGCCCGGTTTGGATAATAGCCAATCCCCCATGGTTATGCACGCAAGAACTCTCTTGACTAACCTGGGTATCTGACAAAACTCCCAACCCAGCCCATTGTTCACCTGATTCCATAGGGTGTCTCTCAGAGATAATTAGCATACAATATAACACACACTAAGAAGACAAATCTCCCAGGTCACCAGCTCCTAAACTCTGCTCCCTTGGGGGCTAGTTGCTCTTGTCTTTAGATTGCTCAGATTGCTTCCCAGGAATATATTTGAGGAAAGCTCTGGACTTTATCACATACAGGCCAGGGTAAGGACAAGCCCTGGCCCCAGGGCTCACTCTTGTTGGACCTTGTACGAGCCCATTTCATAGGAATTTCCAGGCCCCCTCTCGACCTCCCCCACCTTCCTCCTTCTATGGTCAGAGATCTTTCTCACGTTCTCCCAGTCATTCTGAAGGAATGGTCCCCTGTCAAATCCCAGGTCTGTACTTCCTAGCTCCAGATCAGAAACACTCTGGAGAGCCCCAGCTTCCCAGTGAATGAACTCCAGGTAAACTTTACTCCCGAGGCCAGCACTTGATCCATTTCTTTTCTTTAGTTTCCAGCCTGTGATTTTCCCAGTTCCCCATGCTTACAGGGTCCCCTGGGAGTCAGGACACCTTGAGGACTTTCTTACCTCTCCTGAAAAAACATGCCACACCATATATCTTTGAGATCCCAGGGTATCCCAGAATAAAAAAGACAGAAGTGGGAAAACAAGTGTGAAATTTCATGTGTGTGTGTGTGTGTGTGTGTGTGTGTGTGTGTGTATGTGATAGATAGATAGATAGATGATAGGTAGGTAGATAGGTGATTGACAGAAAGATAGACAGACAGACAGATAGATAGATAGATAGATAGATGGATGGATGGATGGATGGATGGATGAATGGATAGATAGATAGATAGATAGATAGATAGATAGATAGATAGATAGATAGATGATAGATAGTGATAGATGATAGATGATAGATTGTGATTTAGGTATAGGCCCACCCTCCTAGGAAAGCCTGGTGTCTCTGTGATGTTTCATCTTCATCATCCACTTGACAGGATTTGGAGTCACGTGGGAGACACTTTTCTACTTGTACCCATGAGAATGCTTCCATGGGGGTTAGCAGAGGCAGGAGGACCCACCCTAAGCATGATGGCATCATCCCATTGGCTGGGTTTAAGCTGGATGAAGAAGGAAACAAGGACAAGCCAGTCAGGCGCCTGCATTCATTCATCAGCTTCCCACCCTGCTGCCCCAGCCAGAGTCGCGCGCTCTTCTCATAGCACCTTCCCTGAGGTGACGTGCCGTACACTCAGACTGTAAGCCAAAAGAAAGCCTCCCTTCTTTACAATGTTTCTGTGAAGTGGCTAATGCTGCTTTCTCCTTGCAGAAGTCCTTAAAGATACCCCGTCTTCTGGCAAAGCTACCCAGACTGAGTGAATGAGGGTCTCAAGTCATGTCAGAGCATGGGAAATGGCTTCCAGAAACACTGGGCTGTGTGGCATGGCCCTTCTGCCCCTTGCTGCTTGAATATCAAGAAAGAACTGTTGATAATCCCAGCACTTGGGCAGTAGAGGCAGAAGGATCAGGCTTTCAAGCCCAGCCTGGGCTACACATCAAATTTGAGGCCAGCCTGGGCTACTTGAAACCAGGTCTCTAAAAAGCACTAACGCAGCAGTTCCCAATCTGTGGTTCATGATCTCTTTAGGGGTTGAATGAACCTTTCGCAGGGGTCACAAATCAGATATCCTGCATATTGGATATTTACATTATGACTTGTAACAGCAGCAAAATCACGGTTATGAAGTAGCGACCAGATAATTGTTTGGTTGGGGGTCACCGCACCGTGAGGAACTGTATTAAAGGGCCACACTGTGAGGAACTGTTTGAGACCCACCGTCTCCAAGGATAGAGAAAAGAAAGGGGACCGAGCCCTGACTGTCTTTGCTGAAGGCAGAGTTGGAAGGGAGCTTAATCTCACAGATAGCTCTGGGCTTGGTGGAATGACATTTAAAAACAACCATCTAACCACTGACTTTTCCAGCGTGTTCCTTTGGTCTCACAGCACAGGACATACCCTGATTTATAGGGCCCAAGACTCCAGCAGCTTTGAGAAGGGTTCTGGTTTTTTGCAGCACTGGAACTTATGGGAAAAGGCAGAATCAAGGGACTGTACTGGAATGTAGGGAGTCAGGGGGCAAGAGAGGAGGGAGGGAGGGAGGGAGGGAGGGAGGGAGGGAGGGAGGGAGAGAGATATACACACACCACATACAAGTACATGTCATGTACTTGCATTTGAATGATGTATGGTCATTCATACTATCTCATTCAACACTCAAATGGAACACACCAAGCTACACCCACGGGTCTCAGACCTAGAAAGTGGTGGAATCAGGCTTAAAACTCATTTCTTCTGGCCAAACTTTTGTCTCCCCAGGCCTCGGGCAAGCGCTGTGTGTTTCAAGGGAGGAGGACACGGAGCCTGGATGCAGACATGCTTTGTCCCGGGTCCTGCCACTGCCGGCATTAACTGGGTCGACCTCAGTGTTGTCATAAAGAGAATGGACACAGTAAGTGGCATTCCCGGGCTGACTGTTCTGGTTTCTAAAACCCAACTCTTCAGTCACGGGAGGTGGCTAGCTCTGAAGGGGCTGCGGCAGCGTGGCAGACGCTGGCAATGGGCAAACCCTACAGACAGGACTTTCCTTCCCCCCCTCGAGCCAGCTGCTAGGTGTTTACCCGCCTAGCCCGAGGTTTACCCGCCTAGCCCGAGGCGTGGCTCTCGCTCTCCGGGACTGAGTACTAAGGCAAAATACATATGGTCTGACATGGCTAGATAGAGCAGAAGCTCACATGTGATTATCATGGAGCCTCATCATGTGACATCTCTTTATTTGCCCAGGTAAGTGGCTCGGGTTAAACTTGCTTTCCTCCATCCTTCCTTTGCACACAGGGTCTTAGCCTCTCTGCCCCCCGGGACAGAATGTCTTCTCTCTTCCTTTACTCCTGTTCTCCACCCTCCTCTCCTCCCTATCTTTATGCAACCAATGTTTTTCAATGTTGGGCTTCTTACAGGCCCAATCTAAGTGCTAGGGAAACAAAGATACCAAGAATACTCCATCTCTGAAGGATGTCAAGGAAGAGAAACAAAACAAAACAAAACAAAACAAACAATAACAATAAAATGTCGAAAAAGACCCACCAGGAAGCTGTCCAGAACTAAAGGGCACTGCTGCTCAGCCCCAGGTGGCAGGATGGTAGATTTCCACGTCAGCAGCACTGAGGGCCCTAGAGGGTGGGGGTAGAATGTTCCGGGAATTGCAAACATGGAAATGGGTTTTAAAGCCTGTTTTGCAGACACGGGGATGTTGGTAAATGCAGTATGTGTCACCCTGGGCATGTTGTTAAATTCCTTTAAAAATGTTTCTGTCGTAAATACTTTCCCGTTGCTGAGACTAACTCCTCTGACCAAAACAATGTTAGGTACGAGGGGTTTATTTTGGCTCGGAGTTGAAGGTACGGTCTACCATGGTGGTGACGTCAGCAAGAGTTCAAGGTAGCTGGACACATCGCATCTGTGGTCAGGAGGAAGCCAGCCCCGAATGCCTGTCCTCAGCCTACACACCCATTGCGATGGCGCACACAGTGGCTGGGCCTTCCCACCTCGGTCATGATAACCTCCCACCGGCATCCCAGAGGCCCGCTCCCCGGCGATTCCAAATCTCACCAAGTTGACAATTGAGATTAGCCATCCTCGTATATAAAATAGGGGTTGTCATTTTCCTTTGCATCATCATCATGAGGGCGAATTGAGGAAGTCTCTTCAACCAGGTACCTTCAGAGTATCTACTAGTGTCAGACACCTGACATGGGACATGGGAGAACAGAGTCAAGGAAAACAGATGAAGGTCCTGCTTTGTGAGCTCGCATCCTAGTGGAGGCACACAGAAAATGGAGATGTGGCTACCATTTTAGTAATGGCAACAGGCTGATAAATAGCTCCCGAGGAGCAGTCCCAGAAATGAGGATCCGCAAAATGTTGCCCGGAAGCCATGGAGGGGACCCGGAGGGCAGGACAGGTTGAGCCTATGGCTTAAGTAAGGCCCCTTACATAAAGCCACAGATGAAGGCTCCAGCTCGATCCTGCAGGAGATGGTCCAGCTTTCCGAATGTCTCCACGTGTCCAAAGCCCCCGTGGCTGGCTAAGGAACACTCGCTGGAGGAAATGCCCAGGTGTTTCGAGGAGAAGCCTGGAAAAGCACAGAGAGGAAAGGAAAAGAAAGGAAAGGAGACAAGGAAGGACGGGGACCGTCGCAGTCACTATGAACCTGGGTCTCGAGAGGGGAGGGATGCTGCGGAAGGCAGCAGGGATGGCCCTGTTGTCACACCCCGGTCCTGGGACAGCTCTGGGCATGCTCTTGGTCAAGAGCACGACGTGCCTTGGCACCAAGTAGCCAGCCTGGTACCTAGCCAGGTTTTGGTGGGTGAGTGTATTTGCATGATTTTTTTTTTTTTTGATCAAGATGTTGTAAAGATGGAATAAGTTAGTGTAAGTCTTTAGACCAGTCCAGGGACCCACAGACTGCCTGCCAAGTGAATTCCTTTCTGGTCAAATCTATTACCATTTCCGCACCGCTCTGCCCCACCGCCTGGCACTCATGTCCTCTCCCGCCTGGGCACCCTTGTTTGTTCACACCGCTCCTTCCGAGAAGATATTCTTCCCACTGTTTTCTCTGAAAGCCTTCTAATCATTCTTCAAGTCTCTTCTCAGTGCTGCAGCATCGTCTGTGAGGACAGGGCTCCTCTCAGGACGTCCTAGGGGCTCTCCCCCTCCCCCACCGTGCGGCTTACGGCCGAGACTCACACTGGAGCTGCCTGCACTCACACTGGAGCTGCCTGCACACGGGCCTGCGTGTCTCCAAGTCTCAGGCTTGCTCCCAAGCCATTTAGCTCACTCCCAACACAAATGGGTCCTGGTAAAGATCCAATACTTCAGAGGCATAAATTTTTCCAAAATTTATCTATAAATTCAATAAAAACCGCAATAAAAAACTTAACAAGAGTTCTAAAAATGTAATTTTATAAGCTAATACTAAAAGTCATCTGGAGGAGAAAAAAAAAATGGGCAAAAATGTCCGAGCAAGATTTGCCACAGAACAATAAGGCTAAAATGGCTCTTTTAAAACATTTACTATAGAGTGGTTAATACAGGTTGATCTTTGTTTATGAACAGCTGATCTAACCAATGGGACCGAGTAAGAGACAGGTCCATGGAAATCGTTTTTATTTTATTTTGTTGCTTTTGAGGCAGGGTCTTTCTACTTAGCCCCGAATAACCTTGATCTAGTGAGGATCTTCCTGCCTCAGCCTCTGGAGCACTGGGATTATACACATGCACCACATCTGGCCTAAGTCAATAAGGAAATACTGTTCAAGAAACATGTGGGGACAAGACTTCCAACTCAGGGGGAAAAACAGGTTAGGATATTGGTGGTGTCTTTACCTTCTAAAAAGAGAATTCATTCTAGCTATTTCAACCAGCAAACGGTCTGTGGAAAGTATGCACTGTGGTTTGAATATTGTTTGTCCCTTCTGAAATATTGAAATAGGATAGCCATTGTGGCAGAGGTTGGAGGTGAGGGTTTTGAGAGATGATGAGGTCTTTAGGAGGGATTGATGTCTTCCTCGGGGGAGTGAGTTCTCACTCTCCAGGATGTTTCAGCTACCAAGAGAGAGAAGGCTGTCACAAAGCAAGGCTGCCCTGTGTGGCTTCCCTCTGCTGCATATATACCTGCTTCCCTTTCTGAATTCTACTGTAGAATGAAGCCTCACGAGGCCCCTGTAGGCGCTGGCACCATGATCTTCCCAGTCTCCAGAACCACAAGCTAAAGAAACCTCTTCTTTCTGTAAAAAACGACCACTGCAGGCATTGTGCTACAGCAATAGGAAATTCAGATACACGCAGGAACTCTAGAGAGCACTGACTAGAAAGTGCTTAGGCTGAGCACGCACAACAATTTCCATAGCCACAGAATAGAGCCAAGCCTCTGAAGAAGACAATGTCCCCGCCACGGTCTGGAAACTGCCAGAAAGCGGCAAGACTTTGTCGTGGATGCCTCTGTGAGCATCCGAGCTGGGCAAATGAGTGCGCGGCTGCTTCTCTCTCTACATGACTCTAAGCCTCGCGTGAGGCATCTGCTGAGTGCGGAAGGAAGCCGAGAGAGAGAGAGAGAGAGAGAGAGAGAGAGAGAGAGAGAGAGAGAGAGAGAGAGAAACACCAGGAGGGCAAATCAGGAGGGCAAATGGTTTTACAGAATAATGCCTGTAAAAATAAAGACATGAGGGAGGGGAAACAGTGGGGGAACACTTTCTGGGTTGAACAAGTTCTGACTCTGCAGAAAGGAAAAGGAGGAGAAGCCGCCAGAATAAAGCCCAGGCTGGCTGTGTCGTGAGGAGTCTAGGCCATTGCAGAAGTTGCTCAAGGGATCTCTATGGCGGGAAAGAGCAGCCGAGCGTTAGCCCCGTCGGCATGCCCAGCCACGGGCCTCAAGCCATTCCAAAGCTATGCCGTCTCTAGAAGAGAATCCGGGTGATCCTGGGTTTGACAATGACATTCTAGACAGAACACTTTAAAAAACATAATCCAGAAAAGGGAAAGTGGCAAAGATGGACTTCATCAAAAGCAAAAACGTCCTCTACCCTGTGAAGGACGTTGTAAAAATGAAAACACGGGGCTTGGGGAGGAGAAAGGTGGAACCCATGCCCTATTTTAGGAATGAAACCCTTCCATCCAAAATACACACCTGAGCCGTCTGAGCAGGTGTGTAAGTGAAGGGAAGGCCCAGGTGGTAGGTGTGTGTGTGGAAAGACACGTAGTGGTGTGTTCAGGGATGAGTCACAGATCAGAGGAACTGTGGGAAGCCACACACTCTAACATGGCTGAAACCCTAAGCACTGACATCATCCAGTGCTGACGAGATGGCGGAACCAGAGCTCCCATCCGTAGCTGGTGGGAGCGTAAATGGTGCAGCCTCTTTCTAAGGCAGTTTGGCACTTTCTTACAAACCTAAACACAGTCCCACCATATGCTCCAACAATTACGCTCTTAGGTATTTGCCAAAATGAGCTGAAAACTTTGTCCACACAAAAACCTGTATGCAAATGTTTATAGCAGCTTTGTTCATAATTGCTAGCAACTAGAAGCAGCCCAGACATTCTTTAGTAGGTGAACGACATGCGCACTATGTAAGTACAACGGGGCAGTGCTCATCAGTGACGGGAGAGAGCTAGCGAACTTCAAGAAGCCATGTCGGGAACTCACGTAGATTGCTCAGAGAAGGGAGCCAGTCTGAGTGTCTACATTCTGAGCATATGACATTGTGGAAAGGGCAAAATTTCAGATATGGTAAAAAACAATTAATGGGTGCTAACATTTTAGGGGAGAATGGGAAAGGGGAATAAACATATAAGGGAATTTTTAGGGTGACAGATTCTGCCTGATATTAAAATGGTGGATAAATAGCACTGTATGTTTGTGGACAGCTATGGAATTGTACACCTCAGGGACAAATCCCTCATGTACAGTATGAGTTTCACTTAATAATGATGCTTCAATACTGGCTGATCAATTGTAATAAGTATATCATACAACACAAGATGTTAATGTAGGAGAGAAATTAGGTGTGCAGGGCTGGAATCTCAGAGAATACAGGGAAGCTGTGCTTTCTTCTGTAACACGGTGGTGTATTCTAATCTTTGATTTAAGATCAAAGTGCTTGTTTGCTTTTAGACGAGGTCGCTCTGTGTATCACTGGCTGTATTAGAACTCACTACATTGACCAGGCTCAAACTCACAGAGATCTGCCTGTTTCTGTCTCCAAAGTGCTGGGATTGAAGGTGGGCACTGTCATGCCTGGCTGCCTAGTGACATTTAAAGTAATATATTTGAAGAAAAATTGGAAGCAAATATCACAGGCAGTAGTCATGTGATCTCCCAGCTTTCTCCGAATACTTTTAGATTCTGCTTATTTTCCCAGTGTTCCGGGGACTAGCATCTGTCACTCTCAAAGTGTAAGAAGTAGATAAGGACTTAGATGGCCACCGTAGACAAAAGGCTGTTACTGGAAATCATACCTGTAAAGGAGAGAATACAGAAGAACAAGGCCGTTTATAGAAACAAGGTGTGCTTTTAGACTACTCATAACTATATTTAAAATGGATTTTTTTTTTTGTAGGAAGTGTTTAGTTGGGCCATGGTTTAAAGAAAAAAAATAAAGATCCATCTTGACCATCCAGGCCTTTTAATTGGGGTGTTTAAATCATTCATGTTTAATTTCAATTATACTATTGTGAATAGCTCTGATAACATCGTGTAAAGACGACTTCAAGCAAGGAGTATTTCTAAGAACAAAAAAATTCCTTTCTCAGAATCAGTTCATCAAGAGGACGGGGTGGCACCCAAGGCATATGTGTGTAAGGAGGCTTCCAATTACGTGAAACTAGACAAACTAGTGGTAAGAGTTGAGACTTCAAATCATCTTGTCCTGTTCTACTCTTGTTGTGTGGGATTTTCATTAGCTTCTCTAAGTGCTTAATAAACCAGAGTTCCTTTAAGACTAGTTTTTAGTCTCCAGACTCTCTGATGTGCGCTAGTAGGATGCCTGTCTTGACATTGGATTTCCCTGGTGCCCATGAGCTCATCAACAGCACAAGCCATTTTTCCTTGGGAGCCAGTAAGTGTCCTGCGTTATCAAGGCCTCTTTAGGTAATTTTGCTGTGCCTGCTTTGACTCTATTTGGAGGAATTGGCTTTCTGACCTTCTACGGTTACCACATTTGCTTCATTTTTTGCTACCTAGAAATTTTCTGTTCCTTGCTTTTTGAGCTTGTATTATATAACATTTTCCTCTTTGGAACAGTCTGAGAAATTCCCATGTCTGGTTTGATTTGGGTTTTGATTAGACATCTTAATAGGTCTCCCACAACAAAACCCTGACGTCAGCTTCACCCTTTCTCCCTGCCTGGTGTCCCGGAATTATAACATTATAATAAGTTGTTCTTTTTTTAACTGGGAGAAGAAATGGCACTGCCCTCCTGGTGGAGACTAACATTTGCTTGCAGGAGATACTCTTTTGTCTCAGAATGACCCTTGCATGCTCTCAATAGGAACCGACCTGCAACCCCGCGCCCCCCTGGGGGGCAGTCTTGGTGAGTATGGCAGAGCATCAAGGGAACCCTAAAGAGATTTCTGACTCTGAGATGTGAATACCCTTTAGCAAAAGACATTTGGAATTACTTAAGTTATGCCTCTGGGGACTGTTTACTTAGAGCACCACCATGTCCTAATTTGGAGTCACACTATCCTATGCCTGAGGTTGGTGTGTTCTTGCAAAGTTACAGATAATATTCCGGGACCAGTTGTTTGCACAAGATTGGGGGGCTGGGGTGGAGAAGAGTGTGGGAAGAAATGCTCACGTTTTCAGATGAAGTGGACGCTGCCCAGGGCTGCACGTCCTAAACACGGGAGTGTGGGTCTCACCTGAGCTGACGCCCTTGCTTCAGGGGACTCTCCTGTGGGTATCTTTTTTGATACCTTTATTTGTAATGTAGAGAAGAGGCCAATTCTGGGGCAGGTCTTGAGTCTGAGTGGGGAAAACAATTCCTGAGGCTGCCATGAGGGTAGGCTCACTTAGCCCCTGAGCTCTGTCTAGGGATAGGACGCTGGGCTGGGCCCAGTGGTGGGAGGCAGGATGGAGCTTGGGAAGGACTTCCAAGTCAGAGGCACAGCGGTCACCTCTGGGAGCAGCGATTAGCTGGGCCACGGTGGGTATTTCTTCTGTTCCCGTGGGCTTTCAGGGAGCCGTGTTGTTTCTGGCCACACTGCTGAGGATTGGACAAAAACCTGGCCCTGCTTTGGAAGGAGGGACTGGGGACTGACCAGCTCTGATGGAAAGGACCCAGGAGAGAATAAAGGAGCAGAAACAGTGGATGGAGCTGAACAGGGAGCAGGCCAGAGCACGGAGTTGGTGGTTAGGACATTATGTGGACTGAGCCCTTGTCTCCTGGACCATGGGCAGCTGTGGAAGGCTAGCGGGAAAGGGAGGCTGGCTAAGCTTGCAGTGTCCAGACGAAAAGAGCAGACTCTCTTAGGATCTGTGGGTGGCTGTGGGAGCTTCTGTGGGTTTTGTCTGCCTGCCACCGCTCCTGCCCTCCCTGAACTGATAGAACCTTCTAGAAGGCATCTATTTAATGTGCTTTTAGGTGAATCTGACTGCAATATTCTGCAAACTAGGAAGTGTGCGCACGCCCAGCCCAGGCCGGTAGGGGGAACCTAACCTGGCCATGGGAGGTGCTTCAGGGATAGGACTGGATTTCAAGTTCGAGTCAACCGGTTGGGCCTAAAACTCTTCCAACAGACTGGGTAGGGGAGACCATCTTTTTCTGATGGGGTCTCTAAATAGAATATGACTAAGAAGGCTTCCTGCCACGTGAGGAGAAAATATTTGAGAGATGGTATGAGTCAGAGCCCTGAGGGTGTAGTTTGGGGTACAGCTATGGATCACATAAGTAGAGACAGGCCACTGGAGAAAAGCACTGCAAAGATGTTGGTAAAATACTAGCTCCAGCCCATTTTTGAGGCTGATTCAAGCCTCCCTTTAACACGAGCCAATAACGTTTTTCTTGCCTAATCAACTTTGTTCATTTCCCTCCCGTGTAAGCGAAAGTCCTTACTAACAACTGGGGTTCCGCATCCTCTTCCCTTCTCCAGTCTTGATATCCCCGACTCTTCTTACATGTAAAATGATATCCAGAGCTTCATCCAGGACATCCTCCCCTGGCTGGAGACGCCCAGATCAGCTTCCTGGGCAAACGTTCCTCGGCGTGCCATACAACGAAGCACAAGGCGCAGAAGACTGATGGCCGGGCAGTCCCTCTAACACTGGTAAGTCCTGATGAAGGACTGCCGTCGTGGTTTCTGTATGGGTTACAGTAGTCACACGTCCATAGAGAACCAAGCACTTTGATATGGCTGCAGGGAGTACTAAGATCAGCACTTGGGCCAGTCTCAGTTTCTAGGCTGGAGAGAAAGGAATGTGTCCTCCTTTATAGGCAAAAAGATCCCAGGACTTCCCTGATCTACAGATGAAGCCACTCCATCATCTTAACTGGCAGCTAATGAGTCCATTCATAATTTAAAAGAAGTTTTAAGAAAGAGCAAGAGGAAGTGGGAAAACATGGAGCCGGGCCTATTTAAATCATATAGGAAGATGCATGTGTGTACGTGTGCCGGCACATGTGCATGTATGTGTGTGGGTCTGTGAGTGTGTATGTGTGTGTGTGTGTGTGTACATGTGTGTGTATCTTTGTGTGTGTGTGTGTGTGTGTGTGTGTGTGTGTGTGTGCGCCTAACAAAGAATGACAATCCCCCTTCACTCTCTATCCTGCAAAGGTTCCCATAGTCATCTTGGGTCACATGACTGGAGCAGAGGCTTTCCCAGCAGATCTGGATTTAGACCCCTAAGGGGTGAACCTCCTCAAGGCCCCGTGATGCCCGCAGTGGACTTCAAGAGTCCTGCTTTGTCTGTCTTCTTCTCAACCAGTCAGTGAGTTACACACAAGTTAAAGCCTGAATGCATAATGCCTTTCTGTGTCTGAGAGAAAGTAGATTAAGCCTCAACCCACAGGAAATCTAGTACCTCTGGGATTTAATTCCAATCTCATCTTCTCTGATAGGATGTTTCACACTCCATCCCTCCCTGCCCTCTTCCTTCCCTACCTCCTCCCTCCTTTTCTCCCTCCCTCCTTCCTGCCTTTTCTTCTTCTTCTTCTTCTTCTTCTTCTTCTTCTTCTTCTTCTTCTTCTTCTTCTTTCTTCTCCTCCTCCTTCCTCTTCTTTTTTCTTCCTCTTCTTTCTCTCCTTCTTCTCCTCCTTTTTGAATCAAGACATAGGTAAAGCACAGATCCCTCTCATTGATTTCCTTCAACATGGTAGTTGATGGCATATGGAACTCATTTTCTCCACATATAACTGGGAAAATCATGTGGCATCTTAGCAGAAACCCACTAAATACTAGCCCTCTCTCACATGCAGAATGTATCCCCACCTTCCCCTTAGCTGTCTCATTTCTTCGAGCCCTACCTTCTGTCTCCCCACTTCTGTCTTCCCCACTCCCTCACTTCTCTCTGACGTCCCCACAGAGTACTTCAGCCCCAGCCTATCTCTGGGCCATGCTCAGATACCTATAGGAGCAGCTTTGAAATGATTTTTCCTTTAATGCAATCGTCTTGATTATTAGTCCCAGCTCCTCCCATACTAGTCTCTGGAGGAATGTAGAGATTGTCTCTTTGGGATAAATTTGTCTCTTTGGTATGAATAATTGTCACATGAGGGACAGAGGCCCGGGTTGCAGAAGGGTTGCCCATCGCCTAAAATCAACTTAGAGGGCAGTCAGTCCAGGCTTCTTGGAGTGCAGAATTAGCTTGAACAGGCTGGTGATTGCTTAAATAGTACCGTTTTCTTTCTTGCTGCTCAAGGTTGACCTTAGCCTGGAGATACTCCCCCCCCATCATCCTGTTGCATGTCAGAACGTCCCCAGTCCCACTCAGGCTCTCCAGTTCAAGAGCCCCTGGAACAGCTCCGCCCTCCCCTCTCAGTTCCTGTTGTCTCCCAAGCTGAAGGAGCAGCCATGTCCTTGAGGGCTTCCCTCCCTCCTCCAGACCTCAGAGTCCTTGGCTCACCTGGGTTAGTCTCTCAGACTTCTCTGTGCGGCCGAGGCTCTCACACTTAGCAATTCAGACCCATGGTTCTCAACCTTAGCAGGCCTCCAGCATCTGATAGAACACCAAACTATTGGGCTGGCCCAGAGAAATTCTCTCTTGGTTTACCTGGAACTCTGTGATGTCCAGAGAAGGAGTCAGACTGCAATTTGGACTGCCAGGTGGTGTAGAGATGGAAGACCTGGTTCCTTTGCTTCTTACGCAGGTCCCAGACCAATGCCCAAGGGACCAGGAGCCCATTTTAAGTGACAGACATCTCTTTCCCAATGTAGGCCTCTGTCCCTTACCTGAAAAACAGGATATTGAACTAAACGAGGCCCAGAGCTAATTCTGGTCCCAGGAGGGAGGTGATCTGGTCCTTGGCAGGAATTTACAAGGTGCCTGGAGCCAGGTGTCCTATGAGGGCAGAGGCTATCCGGAGCCCCCTTCCTCCCCGGCCTTATGCCATGTAGAGATCTGTTGCTGTGTCAGGAGCTTCAGATGCAGGAGTGTGAGGAACTGGAGAGACTACTGAAGGCAGGGTGCAGGGAGTGGGAACAACTCACTCAGGCTGAGGCTGAAGAGGTGTGGGGAGACCCCTCAAAGACCATGTTCAGGCGTGCGTATTTTTTCTAAGAACTTCGGAAATCATGGGGAGGCTTTCGTGGCTAAGAAAAGCTTCTCATTCTTCTACCAATACGGTTTCAAGAACCTTCTAGAAGTGTTTCCCATTCACCCCTGCTGCTGAAACTCCCAGAGGCCTTTGGGCCAATTGCCTACTTCCAGGTTCTCCTGGCCGGGTCTGGCAGATAGACACCTCCTTTAGTTGGGTTTGCCTGGCTAATGACTGTCAGTCTTTGGAAACTGAGGCAGAGATGGGATCATGAGAGACAGAGAGGAGCAAATAAGAGCTTGGAGTAAGGGGCGTGAGGGGACATTTGCTAAATGAAATGTACATCCTTGCTCTGGTGCCTGCCAAGAGGAGAGAGGTAGCTGATGAAAACCATATGTCCCCGAGTAAGTGACAAGGAGCGCGCTCGGTTGAAGACGTTACTGTTGGTCTCCCATGCAATGGAAAATCTCCTATTTTAAAGAATACAGTGTTAAGAGGCACTCTGAGACAAACCACATTTCGCAATTAAAGTAGTTTACAAGGTCAGACAAGGAAGGAGAAAATAAACCAGCTGAAAGGTCTTGCTCAAGAAGAAAAAAAATTTGTTTAAAAGTTCAATGTTACGGTCTCAAACTGTAATGTGGGCTCGTTGTATACATTGGTTTAAAGCAACAGCACACAACCCCCAAAAGACACAGCTTTGTGGGGTGCAGACACAGCTGGAGGTGACTGGCCTGAGCGCTAAAGAGACGGACAGCCCAGTGGTCAAGAGGGCTTGCTGCTCTTGCAGAACCACCAAGTTTGGTTCCCAGAAAACAACAACAACAATAACAACAACAAAACCCCAGTCACCTGTTAGTTCCAGCTTCTGGGGACCCAGTGACCTCCATGGCCACCTTCATTCATGTCCATGTGTATGTGCGCATGCGTGCACGTGGGCACATTCACACATGCATGCATACACACACTTAAAGAAGCAAAAATAAATCCTAAAACCCTTTCTAAAGAATGAACGCGACTGGTGTTCTTGAGGGGCTGACGCGCCTCCTCATATTTTAAAACAGTTTTGAATTCTTAAGAAACAAAAACTATCATTTTAAAAACTTGTTTAAACTGACCTTGAAACAAACTAAAACCAAACAGACAAACAGCCCTACCATCTACTCTCAGTCTGAGGAATAAAATTCTGATTTCTTCATCCGACATCCAAGTTCCAGTATGGGAGAGGGTCTGCCTGGAGTTTTCCATACAGGGTAAGGGATCCTGTAGCTGGCCCTCCCTCTCTCTTCGCCATCTCTCCTGTTAGCAGGGTGGACCTCACAGCAGTTAAGGCCTCACAGCTACTAACTTTGCCCCCGGGTGCCCTCTCTCCTAACTATGGAGGAAAACTGTTAGCTTTTGAGGAAGGAGATCGGGTGCTCGGTTTCGAACCCAGGACCTCTTGCATGCTAGGCAAAGCCTGTGTGCTGGAGCTGCACCCTCAGCCCTTGGTAGCCATTTTTAAAAGATGCCCATTCCCAAACTCTGTGTATTATATCAGCATCTCCACCTGTTCCTTTTGATCCCAGTTCCCTGTGAAATTCTGCACCTCGTCATCTATTTTCTTGACCATATTAATCACAGCTATTTTAAAGTCTGGATCAGAAAAGCCCAAGGTCTGGCTCCCCTGTGGGGCGTTTCTATTATGGAGATGCTCTGGGCTCTGACTGATGTGTCTCTCATCTCAGAGGATTTATTTTTGCCTTCCTGAAGGCAGTCAGGAAAGCGGAAGGTCACCCTAATCCAGCCTGGGATTGGGCCGCTAGGATGCTGGCGGTCAGACTGTGGGGGCTGTGCTATTTCGGGCTCACCCTTCCTCCCGCTGCCTAACTTCTCTGGGGTTGTAGGTGCAAGCCTGCCTGTCTGTTAAGGCTCTTTCCTCTTTGGTGGGCTATCAAGTTCAAGATTATCTTCCAAGGCTCACGAAGCTGCTAACAATTCCCGGCTCCCCGGCTGGCTCTCAGTCCCACGCCACCACATGCACTAGGAGTCTGCTCTGAGAGCTGACTTTGCACTTCGTTTTCCCCAGAGACCCTGGCCCTCAGACCTCCGTGCTTAGTATGTGAATCTTCTCACTGATTTCCTTCCCGACCTTAGGGGGATGGGGAAACCCTCTCACTAATCCCTCACTTTCTGCTTGCTCTGTAGCGCTCCAGCCCCTTGATCTGTAGGTACTCGTGAAGGACGCTTCCCCTTTAGGGACTGACCCCTCCAGGTCACCTTCAAGTAGGTGGCTTTGGATATTGCTTCCGGTGAGAAGGCTGGCCTCTAATGGGCTGCTCTGCCGTTTTGGAAAGCGGGGTGCTTTTCCTGCTCCCTTGGAACTACTGGTGAGCAGGAACCTGACTTTTCTTCCCTGGGATTCCTCACCAATCTCACCTACAGCTTTCAATGCACACCTATGCCCAGACATTCCCTAATGTCTGTCTGTAGCCTGGAGCTCTGCGGTGACCTAAATCCCAATATCTCTTGTCACTGCCAGTTGTCTGCCACATAGACATCTCAACCCACACATTTCAAACCTTCCCTTCCCACCCGACTCTCCAGCGGTCCCTCCCTGCTGCTGTCACGGTCGGAGTCCGTGGAGTCCCGAGGGTCACACGCAGTTCACGCTCCCTCCCCTCCCGCAGTCCAGAGACGCCACATGATGTCATTAAGTTCTCTCAGACATCGACAACCTTGTCCCGGCCATCCTGTGGCTTACTCCACAGTCTCCTCACACGTGTCCCCAGCCTCGTGGCCTTCTTCCAGCACATTCGCCAGCCACCCTCAGAGGAAGCAAGCCCTTGAAAACAGACATCAGATTATGTCATTTCTCAGCATGGCGCTCGGCAATGACTTGCCATCGCTTTTCACAGAAAGCACCGATCCGCCCCAAGATCTACCCCATGCCATCTTCCGCCCACATCTCCTGGGTCTGGCCCTTGACCATCAACTCCATCAACAGAGCCGTCTCTGTTCTCCAGCACCTCGAGTTTACGTTGGGAGAGCCTTTCCACGTGCTCCCGCATTCCCAGGAAGCGCGTTCTCCTTTGCTACTGTTCTCTCTGGTCTAGCTCAGTGTTTCCTCCTCAGAGGAGGAGCCTCCCTGGACCTCGGATGAGACAATCGTCCTGTCACTGACATTTTCCTGCTCTTTGGCCACACACAGCTGTGGCTCCATAGGCAACTGAATGACCATTGACTCTGTCCTTCCTCACCAAAGTTGAATTTCTCAAAGGCCAACAACTGAGTCTGTCTGGGTCACCCTCTCTCACACCAGCAAAATTCCTGGGACACCCTAAAAGGGTCAACAATAACCTTATGAATAAATGAATATCGGGAAAGAACAAGTAACCGCTACCCCCCAAGGCCTGGCCATTTAGCAGAAGCAGGGTGGCCAGCACTCGGTAGAAAGGTGACCAGGAATGGATTTAAGCTAAGGAGTATCAGGGTGCGTGAGCACACCAGGGAGCTAGCTGGATTGGTGAAGGGCTTGCCTTGTAATGAATGGTATGGACCGAATTCAATCCCTACAACGTAGAAGAAGCCAGCATGGCGGCAGGGCGACAGGCAGTTCCGGAGCTGGGAAGACAGAGACTCGCAGCTCTCCAGTGCTGGCCAGTCAGCTCAGCCAGTGAGTTTCAGGCGAGCAAGAAACCCTGGCCTGTGGGACCTGAGGAAAGATGCCTGAGGTTGTCCTCTGGCTTACACAGATCCACACACACACACAGGGATGGGGTGCAGAGAGGAGGAGGAAGAGGGGCAGGGAATTCTCTAGCTAAGCCAGTCTTACTGCTGAGTGTGAAGTATGGGACAGGCGCCCTCAACTGAGATCCAGCCCCGGGCTTGGTACATGTTCTGACAAGCCGCGTTTTATCGTGCTGCGGGGTTTGAGGTACGGCATTACCACAGTCAGGAGCTCATGAGATTGTTTTTCCAGGTCTATGGAAAAAGAGACAGTGACTTCCAGGACCTGTTGGGCTGTCTTCCCCTTAGGCAAGTCAAACCTTGGACCTCAGCCTGATGCTTTGTAAAGTGTCAGTTCTCGAAGGCTGACTACTAAGGCCTGTCTGTGACATTTCCAAATTATAAGTTCAAAAACTGTTCCAATGAGAGAGCACGTTTCTGGAGTCTCCTTTTGGTCTAGAAGCTTCTCTCCACTTTCTCAGGATCCTCTAGCATGCTGTCAACAAAAGCAAACCCTGATATAGGCCATTTTTTAGGTCTTTTGAGAGCTGGTCCCAGGGTTAGGAGACAGACAGGAGAGACGACACCACTGTGAGACTATCCAGGTATGTCCAGCGCCCCCCACCATGCCCCCAAGAGCTTGGACCGTCCCCCAGACTGCTGAAATTATAGATCTGTCTCCTGATGCACTCCGAGCTCCCACCTCCACTTGGTTGAAGGTCACCCAGGATCATCACACCGGATTTAGCTGTTGTCCACACATAGATCAAGAAGATTAATTAATTAACTAATTAATTATATGAGTGGTTTGCCTGCATGTAAGTCTGTGTGTGTGCAGTGGTGTCTGATGCCCTGGAGTTACAGACAGTTGTGGGCCGCCATGTGGATTCTAGGAGCGGAACCTGGGTCCTTTGCAAGAACAGCTGGTGCCGTGAACAGCTGAGCCATCTCTCTAGTTCCTCAAGATTTCTTTTTTAATAGAAGATTCCAGGGCAGAAATTGAAGGCGAAGAGTTTATGAAGCAATGCCAAGTCCCTGGAGGATGGTTTAATCTCACGTGGACCTGTTCGTGTGGCGGTGCCTGAAACCAGGGTGTGACGTGGGGCATCGGGGCATCTGATGCAAGCTGGAAAAGGGCAAGGTCACCCTTGTCCAGGGCCCAAGCACATTTCCTCTGTCCTCTGTCCCCAGCCTTTTATGTTCTTTGAATGCCAAGGATACTTACTTTTATCTGAGGAGGTTTTCAGCATCCAGGGCCATTGAAAACAGGGGCGTCTGTTATCCAGGGTAAGACAACCATGGGGAAGCAAACAGCTGTGGTTCTTGGTGCAGTCCCCGAGTGACAGCGGGTGGGACACTAGAATGGTGTGCCCTGCATCAGGCAAAGCAGGGGAAGCCTCTGTGTGGGACCCTTGCCAGCCCTTTGGTGGCATGTTGAACTCCTCTGCGTTTGTGTATGCATCACATGAGGAGGGGCTGGGGTGAGGAGTCTCCTCTTCTACTGATAGTTTTGTCCTTTAGAGTCAAGGGTACCCCACTGAAGCCAATACTCACTGGTTGGATTAACTAGACTAGCTCACCAGCAGCTCAGAAGGAAATTATGTCATTTACGACCTTCCACACAGCCACCTGCTCAAGACCATGCCTCCCCCTGCCACCCCCGTTTTTAACTCTGTAGGTACTGGGGTTAGAACTCTGGTCCTTGTCCTTATTCAGCAGACACTCTGCTGACTGAGACATCTCCTCAGTCTCCTTCATTTGCCTTGAAAAATTTTAAATCTACTTATTTGTGTTTCTCTCTCTCTCTCTCTCTCTCTCTCTCTCTCTCTCTCTCTCTGTGTGTGTGTGTGTGTGTGTGTGTGTGTATGGTGCTGTGCTGTGCATGCAAGCACACATGCTTGATGTGTTGGAAGGCATATGCTACTGTGGGAATGTGGAGGTCAGAGGACAACTTTGTGAAGTTGGTTCTGAGGATTGTGCCCAGGCTTACTCAGCAAGTGCCACACTGCTTGGCCGTCTCACCAGCCCTTCCTTCACCTTTTCATGCACCCGAGTCTCTGCTTCCCTTAGTCTTCCCTTCTGATTTGTCAAATGGCTGATTTACTTTTTTTTTTTTCTTGTTTTTTCGAGACAGGGTTTCTCTGTATAGCCCTGGCTGTCCTGGAACTCACTCTGAAGACCAGGCTGGCCTCGAACTCAGAAATCCACCTGCTTGTGCCTCCCAAGTGCTGGGATCAAAGGCGTGCGCCACCACTGCCCGGCATTCTGATTTACTTTTTAAAAAGAAAAAGGGAGAGCATGGGCCACTTACCTCAGTTCCCCACCCCCAACAATTCTATTTTCCACTCAAGTAAAGTGACCAGGAAAGACAAAAGGACGCATAGATAGTGTCCTAGAGGAAGGTGAGGGGAAAAAAAACCGCGAAAGTCTAAATCAGGGTATTCTCTGTCTACATTGTTCACGCTTAGCCTTCTGGGAAATATGCGCAGTTTGCTGAGACCCCAGCTTCCTTCTAGCTCTGGGAAAGCACCGGGGAGAACTCTGCACCAGGGGCTAGGGTGATGATCTCCCGTACCTGTACCTCTATACCCTGTCTCGGGGGCTTCAGGAAACTTCTAGACTCCTGCACTAAGCAAGACCGCTGAAGCTGGGAGTCCTGCTTTGGGCACCAGTGCGTGGGCTGAACACTCACGCTCGGCACACTGCGGGACCAGTGCTTAAGCCGATGTCTAGCTGTCTCTGCTGTGGGAAAGCAGGGGCTCCAGCTTCCAGACTCCCAGGGATCTGGGGACAGTTCCAAGCACCCTGATCTCCATCTTTGGGTACATTTGTCCCAAGACTGGCCCTCCTCCAAGGCAGCCCTGCCACCCTCATTCTTACTGGGGATAGTCTTAGAGAAACCAGGATGGGTTCCCACAGGCCTGCCTATGGACAAAGCCGAGGAAGTGCAGCCCGGCTGACTGCAGAGCGCAGATCAGATCCGGAGCCAACCGGCCCAGGAGGGAGGGGTGGCTGTGGGTGGAGCCACTTGCTTGGGTTAGACTGAAGGGGGGGGCATAGACCTGAATTCACTCATTTACACATTCTTTAATAATATTTACGGTGCTTTACGAGCATTGAGTTCGCACTTAAACATATCTTGTCATTTTTAAAATAACAGCTTTAAGGTATAATTGACGCACCATACAATTCACTCCTTCAAAGTATGTAACTCTCACGGTTCTTAAGCTATTCAGAGTTGTACCACCATTTAATTTTAGAACACATTCATCTACCGATAAAGAGGCTTGGTTCTCATTTTGCACTCACTCACTCTGGGTTTCCTGCCCCTTAGCTCCCGAAAACTACCAACCTACCTTTTAATCCTCATGGCTTTGTCCACGCCAGACATTTTAAGCAGGGGGAGTCATCCACTGCATGGCCTTTGAGACTGTTTTTAAGGCACGCTGTTTTGTGGGACCAAACTTCACCGATCGTAGTGCCAAGTACTATTCTACCTTACAGGTACGCACCGGTTAATGGGCTTTGGGCTTGCTTCCACTTCCGGTGGATATGGATGACGCCATCGCGAGCACACTTCTTTTTCTGTTTAAAGCAGCCGTCCCGGTGGGCGTGACGAGGCATCTCAGTGTGGGTTCGGTTTGCATCTAGCTCCCTGATGGCTAACATTGAGGTGCTTTTCATGGACTCCTAAGCAAAATGCCTATTTCTATCTGTCCTAATTAGGGTGTCACTGATGTGAACAGACACCGTGACCAAGGCAACTCCTGTAAGAACAACATTTAATTGGGGCTGGCTTACAGGTTCAGAGGTTCAGTCCATTATCAAAGTGGGAGCATGGCAGCCTCCAGCCAGGCATGGTGCAGGAGGAGCTGAGAGTTCTACATCTCCATCTGAAGGCTGGTATGAGGAGTCTGACTTCCAGGCAGCTAGGGTGAGGGTCTTAAAGCCCACACCCACAGTGACACACCTACTCCAACAGGGCCACACCTCCTAATAGTGCTACTCCCTGGGCTGAGCATATACAAACCATCGCAATATCCTTGGCCCATTTTCAATTTAAATAAATTTTAAAGGTTTATTTTATTTTAAAGTGTGTGTGTGTGTGTGTGTGTGTGTGTGTGTGTGTGTACATAAATGCAAGTGCCACAGAATCCAGAAGAGGACATCAAACCCTTAAAGCTGGGCTACAGAGAGTTGTGAGCCACCTAATGTGGGTGCTGGGAACTGAACCCAGTTCCTTTCTGAGCGCAGTACTTATTCAAGTGCTCATAATCTCTGAGCCATCTCTCAACCCCATTCATCTCTCCCTCCCTCCCCCTTTTTAGTTGGCTTATTTCTTTGTATTGTTACATTGTGAGAATCCTTTATACAGTCTGGATATCCCCGTCATTTACTTTCAGGTAAAAGTGAATCAAGTTGACGCAGGGGCTGGAAGTTTAAGAATCTGTGCAGTTCCCTGAAAGGCGACAAAATCCTGTGTTGTGCAGACCTCAGAGAGGCAGGAGGTGGGACTGTCCTTCCTGGAGTCTCCCTGCTGCTCAGCTGCCCCTCTTTGAAATCACGGTGGCACCACAGGCACCCAGCCGCACAGGGGGCTGGGGGAGGGGCAGAGGTTGCCTACTACACGGGAGCAGAACCTCACATGGGGAGTTTTTCTTTTTCGTTCTTTGACTTTCTTTTTTTCTTTTAAAGCACGGTCTTTTATTCCTCAGGCAAATGAGATGGTACATAGAAAAGCTTTTGGAATTGTAAAGGGATATGCAAATTAAATGCAAGGTGACATTCTTATTGCTACTATTGTTATTGGTGAGAACCAATAAAAGGCCTGTCTAGGATGAAGTCACAGGGCTTTGGGGCTGGGGAGGGGTGTGGGCTAGGGACAGATGAGGGGAGACAGTGAATGCTAAAGGAGGTGGGAGGGTAGCAGGGCTGGTGTACCCTGGCTCTGTGTGTGTGTGTGTGTGTGTGTGAGAGAGAGAGAGAGAGAGAGAGAGAGAGAGAGAGAGAGAGAGAGAGAGGAGAGAGAGAGAGAGAGCCCATATGAGCACACAAAGCACCTTGTAATTTCTGGTGCATTCCTCTACCACCTGTAAAATTATTCACTTAATATTTTTTCTTTAAAAGGGCTCCTATTTCTTTTCATTAAAGAGCAATGTTTATAAAGTCGTCTTTATATCCTAGTCATAAATGACAAACATGCATCATTTTCAGAAGGGACGGTACCCTATAAAACGAACGTTGAAAACACGTGCAGTGTTCTGCGGTTCTGGCTGGATTCCATTGCCTCCTGGGCCTGGAACGCTGTCCCATCTCCTCAGCCTGGCTCGGCACTGTCACCCGAGCGTCTGTTCCAATGGCCCTTCTTTGGAGGCCTTGGGGTGTCCGGCAGCTCCAGTGTTGGCCTCCAGCCTGGTCCTTGTTGTCCGTCTCTTATTGCACTGGAGCTTCCCAAGGGCTGCGGCTTCCCATTCCTGGAGTGGGCCTGGCTGGGGTGTCATCTCTGTTCTTCACCTGTGCGTCTCCCTGCCTAGCTCTATAGGGGCTGCATGAGGTGCTGAGGGCTTTGGGCTGATGGGCAGTTCGTTCTCTCTGTTGCTTTTGCTACTCTCTTTTTAGCAAGGGTCGGCAGGGTGTAAAGACACACCAGGCGGCTGCCATCTTACCTTGTACAATCAGGACGCCTGATGAAGACAGGACGGAGAAGGATATAGGTACCGCTGCCAGGGTACGATCTCAAAGGCCCCTGGCTTCTCTGGGTGTTCTAGGCCTACAGCTTGCCTGGTCCCAGAGCACCCCTTAAACTCACCAATTCTGTGCCCAGAGTAAGGGAGCAGGAATCCCACTGGCTGCTGAGTGTGAAGCAACCGGGCTCCAGGCAGATGCAGAGAGGGGGTCATGTTTGGACGGGGTTCAGTGACTGCCTGCTTGCTGAAGGCCTTCACTTTCAGGCTCAACTTTTTTTTTGTTTTGTTTTGTTTTTGTTTTTTTCGAGACAGGGTTTCTCTGTGTAGCCCTGGCTGTCCTGGAACTCACTTTGTAGACCAGACTGGCCTCGAACTCAGAAATCCGCCTGCCTCTGCCTCCCAAGTGCTGGGATTACAGGCGTGTACCACCACCGCCCGGTCAGGCTCAACTTTTAAAGCAGTGTTGTTCTCTCTCTCTCTCTCTCTCTCTCTCTCTCTCTCTCTCTCTCTCTCCCTCACTGGTTTTAAACCAGGCATCTTGATTAAAAAATAACAACAAAAGCTACACATTTGTCATTCTTTTTTTTTCTCCTTGCAATTTTACAAAGTAGAGAACTGCTTTAGAGATGGGAACTGAGGCTTACAGTAATTTTTATGATTTGCTTAAAGTGATGAAATCTGACCTTTAACATGCCAGAGTCTAGGTTCCTGACCACCACATATAGTAGCTATATACACTGTATATAGTCACTGTATATACTCAGGCAAGTGTGGCCTACGGTTCAAAGGCTACATGCATCCCAAGGTAAATACGAATGTGGAACTACTTGAAACATTAAGGGTCCCCCCCCTTCACCTTGACTGCACAGTTTTCAAGCCTGAACTTCACAGGTGTTACAGCATCAAGGGGTTGATGTGCTTTTCTTTTTGTCTAGCCGTTTCTGTATAAGCATGTCTCCACACTGTTACCTCTGGTAACATCAGCTTCCGACTCCAGGGATGTGTGCACATGTTCTGACTCTAAGAGTTGTGTCTCGCCAGGCTCAGGTGAAATGCCTCACACTGGTTCCTCCTGTTCAGTAATTGAAGGGATGATGGTCCGTCCTCCCCCTTCTGCCAGCCTCTACTTCTGTGCAGGAAAGACAGGGAACAGAGGCAGTTTCATTTCTAGAGCATTCACCACCTCGGAGTCCCAGGCTCCTCCCAGGGCAGTATGTGACCAGATAGGCTCTAGGCTGAGGAGACTCTTGCAGGGTACCGTGAGGGTTGCTATGTAGAGCACCCTGGAGGAGAGCGGAGGGAGAGCTTCAGGGGGATCCCCGAACACCAGCGCCAATGGCAGTACTGCTCGTTTGTTTGTTTCCTGATCCGAAGTCTCTCCTGTTCTACCCTGCTTTCTGTGCCCCAGAAAGGCAGAGTGTGACGCAGGGGTGCTTGGTCTGTGTGTCCTCAGCCAGAACCAGCGAAGCTCTGTGGCTGGGAGCTCTGAGTTCTACCTCATCTTGGTAGTTTTCTACCTGTGAGCTCATCTTTGTGTACAGTCCCTTTACGTGGTCCATATTTGAAAGCACCTTCTGTTCCTACAGGGACTCAGACTGATGGTATAAAGTACCCCTCTGTGTCCTGTAGGCCATCTACTGAAGTCAGGGTGAATGTTTCTCCATCTCTGTGGCCCACACCCTGCCGCAGTACGCCGGCTCTGGCTCTAAAACTTAGCGAGTACATTCTACACGTCAGTAAGAATCATCGCCTGCACCGACTCAGTGAATCCCCCACGAGAGTCCCGAGAGTCATCCCCTTGAAGAGCAAAAAGCATCACAGAGGTCACGTCGCTTCCTCCAGGTCACACGGTAAGCACGTGGCAGATCTGGGATTCTGTCCCAGGCATCGTGACTCCCTGAGTCAATGTTCTCAAGGCCGCTTTTGGCCTCCCTTTCTGTTTGTTGTTTTGGAGGTGATGGTTCTTAGCCAGGGCATCAAAAGAACCTGTTTGCCAACTCAGGGGCAGAAGGTGGAATGCTGGTCACCATGGTAACAGAATCAACAGACTGCACCAGCTGCTGAGCCCTTGGGGCGGAAGTTCGGCTGCTGGCTGGGAGGAGGCTGGGTCGCCATGGGGCAGTGTTTAAGGTACCAGATGCAGTGGGAGGACCTGGAGGAGTACCAGGTGTGTGCTTAGTCAGGTCACAGATTCAGGACACAGACTAGGAGCTTCCCAGAGCAGGAGGGACAGCGAGGAGAACTCTTGCCTGAAGTTTGGAGTCTGCCAGGCTGGCAGTGATGATGTTTCTTGCTGTGCTTGTATCGACATGATTCAGACTTACTTAAACCTCCTCACCCCGTATCCCCCGCCCCAGAGCCCAGGGTTTTGGCTTTGGCTCGGATCACTCTGCCAGTCTGGGCCTCTTTGCCTTTTCCCCATGACGTGGCCAGGAGAGTAATGACATCATTCTGCCCTTTGCTATCACCACAGGCCTGGTCCCGTGGGCTTTGATGTCATCATGTCTTCAACAGTACAATGGGAGAGCACCCTCCCCTCTCTGAGGCTTCATGCTCTTCCAGGGTTGGGGTTGGAAGGTGGGACTGGGTTGAGTGTCAATCTCCTCTCTGATTTGTTGCAGGCTCTGACATTCCTGACAAGAAATGAGATTCTGTGGTGAGTAAAGACCCTGGCCCTCCTTTTCCCTTTCCCCAAGCTGGATTCTTTCCTGCTCTGGTTTCACTCTGGCCCTGGGGTGTAATCCCTTCTCAGAACCACACAGATAGTCCAAAAGCAGCATCTGGGATGGACAGAAGTCGTGAGAGTCCCCTGGAGCAGAAGGAGATGTCAGACTCAGGCTACAGCGCTGTTACCACCAGCCAAGGCAGAGGTTCTTTGTAGATTTTGGGACTCCTTGGGGCAGTGAGGAAAATGAAGAAAGGCTGAGGATGTGTAGGGTGAGCCGACTGGGGCCGCACACTGGCCCGGTGAAGCTGGAAGCATCGGGGACACTCATTTGGCTACCTGTCCCATCTCCTTTCTGTGCCCCGCCTCCAAAGCTTCCTTCCAGGGTTCATTCTGTGCCAGACACAATGGAGGGACAGAGAATGTGTTCTCAAGTAGGACTCTGTCTTGTGGGAAACCTCTTGGCTAAAGTCCTATTCATCCAGAACGGAGTTGTGACAAATGGCTTTAGAGGCCAGGGTAGATGTAGCCAGGTGCTCAGCAAAATTGTGTGGTGTATAAATGAGCATTCCTGGACACTTCTGGAGGAAGAGAGTGAAGATGGGAATGAGAAGACCTGGATACACACCACACACACACACACACACACACACACACACACACACACCACCCCTTGTCCTCATTGGCTCTTCTTGAACTGACCATCCCCAAACATCACAAACATTAGACTCTCCAGGCACAACAGGAGTAGCTACGTGACAAAGAGCTATGGAAACCAGGAACTGTCACGAGCTTTTGCTACCTCTCCTTTTAAAAGTCCCGCTAATTCACTATTTTTTTCTATACTGGGAATAAAAGCCAGGGTTCCATACGTGCTAGCCAAGGACTCCAGCACTGAGTCACACTCTGAACTCACTCCTTCACATAGAGGGAAAAAAATGGCACATCTCCAAGTGAGCGGTATCCTACGACTTACCTAATCCCTACTAAGAGTTTCTTAGAAGTAATGTATGCCTAAAACATAAAACAAGAGGAAAAGAAGCAACGTCGAAATATGACTAGGAGATCCAAACAGGACGCAAGTTCTGAATGCAAAGCAAATGCCCCACTCTCATCACGGGCCCTTCCTCCTGACTTAGCTCCTGCTCGGCATTGGTGGATCATCCATACTCCCGAGAGAATGGTCCGTGCACACACCTTCGTGAATCGCTCACCCACGTACATCACTCGTTGCTTCTTGGGCCTGCATCCTGTTCGTTTCCTTCGGTACCTTTGTCTTTTTTTTTTTTTAAGTTGTCCTCTTTGCCAGTTTTATATGAAGCATATAGGAAGCCACCTGCCTTTCCTCAATGGCTCTGGATGGCCCTTGTTTGCACAAACTGTAATTTAATAACAGACCCTGTTGTGGACACTTAGCCTGTTGGGTGGTTGTGATGGTGGTGGTGGGGACTTGCGGGGGGAGAGACTACGGGTGGCACACGTTTTCCCCTTGAGCGTTCTTCCCCCATTTTCCTTTGCCCTGGGTTAGCCTCCTGAGAATGAGTTTCTTGGAAGCAAGTCATCCTTAGGGCCCTCCCTCCCAATGGAACTGACCACCCAGGTCTTGAAGTGACAGCTGCTCACAGCCTCTTGCTAGCCTGCTTCTGTCCCCATCAAAGGTGCGCATTATGGTTTGAGTGGAAATGTGCCAGCAGCAGGCTTGTGTGTTTGAACACTCGACCTCCTGCTGATGACACTGATGCTATTTCAGGAGGTTTTGGAACCTTTAGGGGGTGGGGCCTCACGGACAGATGGAGGACTGGAGGGTTACGGAAACTTCTGTTTCCAGACCTCTTTGTTTCCTGATCCATTAGGATCTAACAGGCCATCCCGTAAGTTCCCAGGACTACAGACCCAACATCCCAGCTGCCCCGGCCACCGTGCTTGTCTTCACCACGAAGGGCTGTATCCCTTTGAAACATGACCCAAACAAACGCTTCCTCTCACAAGTTATTTCTGTTGGACATTCTGTTGGAGCAACGAGAAAAGCAACTAATACAATGTCTTTATGTAACTGGCCTGGCAGAAATGAAGATATTATAATGAGACACCGTGCGTCTCAATCTATCAGACTATTCAAACAATGGGACCCAAAGAATGGAAATTTCTCCAGGAGTCTCATGCTCAGAGAAAGAAAAGGTACCAGCCATCAGGGGAACTTGTCTCCTTGAAAGAGCTTTCACACTGTTCTAACCATTTGTCAAACCACCTTACAGGATGAGACTGAATCCCAGACAATGATGGGTCAGAGACAGGTGGGAGCCCACCTTGACTGGTACTGCTTAGACGTACATATGTGCACGTCCTCAGCTCTGTCTGGACTTTAACCTTGCTGAAATGGCTTGGAGAGTGGCTGGATCCCTATGTTCCTCTTTCCCAATGTGGTCATGCTGAATAAATCCTTTTCTGCTTTCCACTGTTAATTTAGTTCCTTTAATTGGCTTATGAAGGGTGGTGGGCGGCCAGACCTGGCTTGGAGCACAGTCCGTGACCCCCAAATTTGATAACATTTCCCCTGGAAAAGGTGCAACTTCAGTTGTTCCAGTGTTGCTGGGGAAAGCTGTGCATCAGATCAAGCCTGTCCCACAGGCTTCTCTTGCAGCTCTTTCTGACCCACACTGACTGCTGGCTCCACTCCTGAGAACAAGGAGCCATGCCTCACTTTGGACAGCTCCTGCTAAAAGGCCTTTGGGGCCGTGGAGAAGAGGAATAGATTAGGTAGAGGGTGTTGGGTATCCTGCCTAATGAAGACATAGTGGAGGATGCGGTGACTCAGCTTCCACTCCACATCTGTCTCTAGACTTGCACACCTTCAGATAAGATGGACAGCAGCAGAGGAAACTCCAACATGGCAGGGTGACACTGGAGACGGTCCTGCTCCTTCAGCAAAGGTGACACCCCAGCCGGAGGAGATCATGGGCTGAGGAGCAGCTGAAGATGTGGGTGAGGACCTGAGATGACCAAGGTGCTCAAGTGCTATGGTTCAAGATGAAGACGTTACTTCAGTTTGGTTATTCTACTTGCATCATGACGGCTCAGGAAACATGGGTGCTGATTCAGCCACAAGCAGGATGCCATCTTGAGTGGCTGGGAGCCTCCGTGGAGAACCTTAGAAGTGTGACGTTCAAGACTACAAGATTAAATCAGGAAGGTGCATGGACCATCCAGGTCAGCCTGGGGAACAAGAGAACCACTCATGTCTGTTCCCACTACCAGAGGAAGAGTGAAGGCATGTTTTCTGTTTTGCTTTGAAGAAGAAAGAAACCTGTAGGCACAAAACAAGAAAGCCATAGATGAGAAAGGCCAACAGATACACGAGACGTACCCAGTAGATAGGTCCTAAAACGGACTCAGCTGAGTACAAAGCTGAAAGAATCTGCTCTGCGGGGCCTGGAGTGATCGACTCAGACCCCAGAAAGGCCCAGGGAGCTTAGAATGCCACGGTGAAGAGTCACAGGGAAACGGAGGGTCTCAGGTGAGGCTTCCCGTTGCCCATGACTCACGTGGCACCCGCCATGCTCCGGTGAGAGAGGCGCTCACAGTCTGGATAAGAGTCGCAGCCAAGCACAGTGAGGAGCAAGGGGATCTTACATTGAACCTTCAAAGCCTTGCTGTAAGTCTGACTTGGACTCTAACACGTCAACAGGGAACAAAAGAGCCTACCCCATCGTGACATTTCAGGATGCTGAGACGTTAGGAAGCCCTTCCACAGGGGAGGGGAGGGAAAATGATACAGATTGGGATGGAGCCAGAACAGCTTTGGGCTGGATGAGAAAGCATAATCCTTTCAAAAGTCTTAGGGAAGACATTTCCAATCTAGAGCAAAGTTCCTAGCTAGTCTATCCATCGTGAATGTAGATGGGATAATAATATTTTTACATGCTACTAAATAAAGGGTATACACATATCTGAGACAGCTTTCTGAGGATTTGCTTAGTAATCAAGCTCAAGAAACCCAGGATCTAGAGAAGAAAGGATCCTACCAAATGGATGGAAAAATTAATTACAAGGATGGTAGTGAGGAAAGGCTCAAGCAGGACAACGGAAACAGACCTGGAAAACAGTCAGCTCTACCGCGCTGTAGAAAGTGTGGCGGATGAACTAATGACAGACATACTGCAATCTAAGAAAAAGAAAACAAGGCTGGGGTTAACTCTGGGAAAAACAAAAAAGACTTACAAGAAAGAGAATGCACTCGCATTACACACGGGAAAGCAGCCGCGAGCAATGTTTGAATGATAAATAAAATATAACGGTAATACGGTAAATACAGAATATCGATTCGGGCGAATTGTTTTAAATTGGGACGTTGGGAAAGGAGACATATAGAGAGAAATAAATCCTCCTCTTAATAGGGGCATGTCGCAAGATAATGTCTATAATGAAACGGCACTGGCAAGTTGGTAGCATTAGCACAGTACTTAGAAGTATTATATAAATATTAAGAAGAAAAACCAAGAGAAACAATAAGCTGTTTGTAAAATGCCTCTGGAGAACAGAGTGGATAAGTGTGGGGTGCAGGATATAAGTCATCCTGACGGTAGGCTTTAGAGCTCTTGTTTTTAGCCTGTTGCAGTGCATTGCTTTGGAAAACTAGACTGGGAGCTGGAAGATGCTTCTGGTTTCTCAAGTTAAGATGGTCACACACACCGATGCCCAAGAACAGTTCCTGGAAAGGGACAACACATGCGGCAAACAGACCAGCTCCTCAGGGGCCACCAGGGTCGGACATGTCCATGTCAGTGGTGCACCATGGGTCATTGATTCATGGTGCGGGCTCAGAAGGTACCTAGCTCACAATGTCTAGGCGAGACAGGGCCTTCGTGAGCTGCTAATGTGAAGCTGGGCCAGACCAAGCCCCCATCTTTTTTGAACAGTTTTTCTTAAGGGGCCTCAGTGATGGCCCAGTTGAGTGATGGCGGTCCACTAATAAAAGCCATGAAGAAATCAATAGCAGGGGTTGGGGAGAAGGCAGTGAGTCTGTCTAAGGTGCCTCACCCTCTTCTCCACATGAATAAGCACATAGAGGCCAGGTCACCAGGTCCTCATATACTGTGACTGGAGTCCGGGGTTGCCTGACATAGGCTGAGCCCTTTGGATGAATCCATGATACTCTGGAATCTCAGGGTTAAGGATGTGTCTGTTGGCATGCTGCTCCCAGACCCTGCTCAGGTCCTCCCTCCCTCCCTCCCTCCTTCCCTGTGGGGGACTCAGACCATAGGGGATCACATAGATAGGCAAATGTTCTGCCAAGCTTCTCATGAAGCCTCTTTTTCTTCTTAGCATCCTGGAGACTTCCCAGACTTTCTAGTCTGCATTCCCTCTTCTACCCACTGGGCACTGGGGGTTTCTGGAGCAGCCGAGACTCCAGCACGCACAGTGTGGCAAGACTTCTTCCTGGGAGCCAAGAGCCAAGGGTTGAGGCTCGGCTCTGCTGCCTTTGGCTGTGTGACTGGGCCTCGGTCTGCACACTATAGAACAGGGTGAGAGGATCCAGCACCTGATCTCACAAAGCCATCATTAGGCCAAGGAGATGGCGTGCCATCGTGTGAGCGATATGTACCCAGCTCAGGGCTGAGCACAGAGCTGTTTTCTGCTATTATTTCCTGTCTGCAAGTGAGGAAACTGGCTCAGAGAAAGGTAGTGGTTTTCCCAGGGTCACACAGCTCGGAAGTAAAAATTCTGCATGTTTAGGCTAAAGAAGGGCTGTTTATAAATATCTGTAGGCTATACCATAAGACAACGGACTATTGGCGGAGGTGGAGAAGCCCAGCGAGCTGAGCCCATGCAGGGACCAGGGGCTTACACTGAATCTCTGATCTTACTCTTACAGGAGAAGCACCCGGAAGCTTGTAGAATGTTTTCCTGGTCTTGAATAAGAACCCCAAGGTGTAGTGCAGTACAGAGCCATTTACAAATTCCCTGCAGGGTTTTAACAGAGTCCATTTGAGACCCACTAAACTAAAAGGTCTCAGCATCATTGGGCGGTAAGATGGCAGAGAGGGGTACAGGCTTTCAAAGTCACAGGTCCCTGACTGGAGGGATCCAGGCAGGGGAGTCACCTAGACTCTCATTTCACAAGAGAAACTGAGTCTGTGGGGTGTGTCGTGGCAGGTCCAAGGTCACGTGGAGAGGGTAGCAATCATCGAGGCGGGTCAGAGCCCGTCTCTCTTTTCGGATCCAAATGTGGAAGCAAGCCACACCCAGGCTGCCTGGCTGTTGGCAAGCCCAGCGTGTGAGGTTCTCAAACAGCTTTGACTTTTGAGTCCATTAGTGATTAATTCAGAGCTCCATTTCGAGCTTGCTGATCCATATTTGGAGGAGGAGAACATTCTGTGGCAGCCGAGAGGCAGCCATGATTCATCTGTGAACAGCTGGTCCCTGTGGCCGTCTGGGAAAGCGTGGAGCCTGGGCAGGGCCCTGTCCAGCACTCTTGCCCATTCTGGGGATGGGTTCACAGGGCCTTTCTCCTGGGGGCAGGGTATAGTGGGCCCTTCAAGGGGAGATAGCCCAACTCAAATGACCTATATTGGGGTTCACTCATCCTCTCTGTGTCTTCCCAGTTGTGTCGCCTTGGGCACACTAGGTAAACTTGCCAAGCTCAGTTTACCCATCCACAAAGTGGTCACTCACACCTTTCCCACAGGGACTATTGGGAAGATGCTAGGAGGAATGTGTCTGGCTGAGTATGCCGAGCACACAGGGTATGGTCAGGCGTGGCGAGAACTGCAGGTCTTCACAGTCTCCCTTCTCCGGGCTTCTGGGAGAGAGCGCTGGTATCTACAGCTCTCTCTTTAATGTCCCTACCCATGTGACTTTGGACAGATCATCTGCCTCCTGTTTCCTCTTTTGTAAAGGAATGGCCCCTGCCTTTGGTGGGTCCTTGTCACGGTATGGGTAGAGAATGGTCACCTAGGTTCATATCACAAGCACGTATGGCCAGGGGGCGCTTCAACCCGACAGAGAGCTGGTAAAGTGTTTCCAGAACAAGCAGGAGACAGGAGTGCAGCCCTTAGCAGCTGTGTGAAAGCGCTGGGCAGTGCCTCTGACTCAGAGGGGGGAAGGCAGGGGCAGAATCCATGCAGTTCCCTGCACGGACAGTCTAGCTGAGTCGGCGAGATCTAGGTTCAGCGAGGGAGCTTACCCCCTAAATAAGATGGAAAGTGGTAGACTAAGACAGGGGACACCCACCTCTGCACCCCACAGGCACATGCACGTGTGTTCTTACCTCCTGACCCCATAGACAAAGTTAGATTGTTTTTTTTGACTGGGCAGGATGGTTGGTACATACTCTTAATTCTTACATTTTGGTGGCAGAGGCAGGCAGCTCTCTTTGAATTCAAGGCAAGCTTGGTCTACATAGTTTCAGGATAACCAGGGCTACATAGTGAGACACTGAAAAAAAATAAGGGAAAGGGGGAGGGGGAGGGGGAAGGGAGAGAGGGAGAGTCTGCAGCAATTCTAACAATAATGACAAAATGCTCCTTTTGCCTGTGTCTGCCTGCCCTTGCCCCTTGGAGGTCAGTAGAGATGGGGCCTCTAGCAGGAATGGCTGTTCTTTCTTCCTGTGGATCTGGGATGACCTTTCTCATCCCAACACCCTCTAGAATTCTCTCCTCAGCTCCCCACACCTGTTCTTTGGTTCCCTCTTAATACTTACACGGACCCTCCAGGGACAGTTCAGGGCCTCTTACTAGATTGACAGGGTCATGGCTCTCTCCGTGCATCTCCAAGCCCTGGTCCACCTCCCGTCGTCCAGGTCCTCCCAAGTCAGCACAGAGCAGTTGGAAAGGGGCTGCCTTCCACTGGACGGCCAGGCACGGGACCCATGTCTACAGTCTCTGCGCACACGCTCTGCAGGGGAGGAAAAGGATCCGCATGGGTTTGTCTGCCTCATTACTCAGCATCCCAGGAGGACAAAGGCAGCATCCTCAGCTGCAGTCCTGGGAGGTGATGGAGGAGGGAAGGACTCCTCAGAGGCGGAAGGATCTAAACGCCAACCGTCCCTGTCCAGGCTCGAGGTGTCCAGGCGCAGGTTGGAACTGCTGCTGCTGCTGCTGCTGCTGCTGCTGCTGCTGCTGCTGCTGCTGCTGCTGTTGCTGCTGCTGGCCTCCTGGAAGGACAAAGTCAGCTAAGAGCTGTGCTGAGGTTGCGAGCACAGGGGGGACAAACCCTGATGACTGTTCTCTCATGGCCTCTAAGTTGTGCTGGGGCTTCTTCTGGGCTCAAGCCCATTTAGAAGGTTGGAAGCAAAAAAAAAAAAAAAAAAAAAAAAAAAAAGCCGGTGGCAGCTGCTGGAGCCCTCCCGGAGTGCGGAGCTGGGACACTCGGTGGACAGGCAGAACCTTAGCGTGTTTTGCCTCCACTCGTCCACGGCTGAGACTCACAGGATGCTTTCCTCGCCAGTGAGCTGTGACAAGATGACTGTCTAAAAAGGGAGCAGAAGACGGCCCTGCATTCTCTGTCACTGGGCACGTGGCACGGGCTCCTCCTCTCCCCCAAGACTCTAGTCAGAGAGTCGCCCCTGAATGCTACACTTAGTCACATGGCACTAAATCCCACTGAGTAAAATCCATCTGGGTTTATCTGGGGGCGTCAATGGAGGGACTGTGAGTTTTCCACTCCAGAACGTGAATTACATTGCTTGCTCCCGGCACTCTGCTGAGATTAGAGGTTTGATGCTGGAGAAAGGCAAAATAGAGAAGGAGTAAAGGAAAGAAGGATAGTGTTGAAGCTTAAGGAGGAAGATAAAAGTGGCCGGAGGGCGGGGAGATGTCTTAGTGGTAAGGCGTCTGCTACCAAGCCTGGAAGCCTGAGTTAGAAAACCGGGCTCGCGTGGAAGGACGAATAAGCTCCTGAAAGTTGTCCTTGACCTCCATGAGCACGCAACGGCATGTGCTCATGTTGGAGGCGTGTGTGCTTGCACATGCATACTCGCGTGCGCACACGCTAAATAAAAATGCAATGCTAAGGAGGAGGCTGGAAAGAAGGCCCAAGGGAGGTGAGTGGGCTCCCCCCACCACCCCCCCACCCCCCGTTATCACCTCCTCACTTGACCCCATGCAGCAGCCAGAAGGTACCATGCACCCGATGTCCAGGAGAAGAACCCAGAGAGGAAATAGGGACTCAGGTCTACCTAGATATAAAGAGCGCGTTTTTAAGCCTTTACACCCGAACACACACACAAGCATGCACATACACATGCATCCACCTACTTCCTTTCCCTTACACTGAGCTCGCACAGGACAGGTAAAGGTGGGGCTCTTTATCCAGACGATGAAGCCAAGGCTCAAAAGCATTAACCAAGTTACCCGAGACCACACAGCCTTGCCGGGTCTGCTGTCTACCCTCACCTCTGGTGGCTGCCACAGTCACTGGCCTTGCAGTCCCCAGAGCCTGCTGGTGGACAGAACCTGCTGTCCAGGGTAGTGTGAGAAGAGCAGAGGCTACCGGCTCGTCTTCTCTAGGCCTGGGGCAGGGTTCCTTCCTATTGTTTGCTCGGTGACCATGTGGTCATGCGACCCCGTGTCTGTCATTTACAAAGTTCCCAGGACACCTACAGATGGAGAGAGGGCACAGTAAGGGCAAGAGGTGGACCATCCAGGGCTTCCGTCTGCAGGGAACATTTGCTGCCAGCTGTCTGGCTTGGCTGTCAGGCTTACCAGCTGTCAGCACACGGGCCTGGAACCTGGCTCCTGTGTTCAGCGAGTGACCTCTCTTCTCCAGGCTGAGGATGGTAGTATGTAGCTGTCCAACCTAGATGTCTCCATCAGTACCCGAGGGGCTGGAAGGAGCCACGACAGAGTTCCTGGCAGCCCTACCGTTCCAGAATGAACACTGTGAGGTGTGGTCCGTGAGACACACCACAACCTAGTCTCTCACTTAACCGTTCCATGTTGACCATGGGAGGATGGAGAGATGTTTCCTGTTCTGTGTCAGTCCACTCCTAGTCGGTTCTCTTAATGAGACACCCCACACACACGAGCATGGGTCCCTTTCACTCCCATGTGACCTCTCTTCCTTTTTCTTAGCATCCATGACACCTTCCTGAAGCTCTGCCCCTCGGGCAAACACTATAAGGAAGCCACACTGACCATGGACCAGGTCAGCTCGCTCCCTGCTCTGAGGGTGAGTCCGGGATGGGGAGAGGCTGAGGCTGTGGCAGTGGCGGAGCAAAGTGGGCCTTCCACGGGGAGTGTTACAGACTATCAGGGCCTTCCACGGGGAGTGTTACAGACTATCAGGGCCTTCCACGGGGAGTGTTACAGACTATCAGGGCCTTCCACGGGGAGTGTTACAGACTATCAGGGCCTTCCACGGGGAGTGTTACAGACTATCAGGGCCTTCCACGGGGAGTGTTACAGACTATCAGCTGATGCGCTCACTCCCGGGGGCTCATCAGGACATGGACGCCAAACACCTCTCACTCACGTCTGCCTGCCTTCTATCAGACCTGGACAGACAGGTATACTAACCATTGTCCTCTCTCAGGTGAGGACAACCCAGCCAGGGCTGTGAGAGTCACCCCAGCTGGAATCTCTCACTGGCCCTGTTTATGGGGTCCCCCACTCCCATCCCTGCTAGGAACTTCTGAGTCTCATCTCATGATCTGACCTTTGGGGTTCACCATACCTCACTTCTCACTGACCCCAGGGGCCCTTGCACAATCTCATTCCTTCTGCTGCCCTTTGTACCCCAACTTGGGAGAGTAGAAATGCGTGGGGACCCACACAGGGTCACCAGAGGCCATCCTTCAAGCCACCCGCCCACCCTCCAGCCTGCCCTGTCTTTTGCTCATGCTGCTTCAGGAGACTAGGACTCTTATGGAGGGGCTGAGCGCTTTCTCAGGTTCTTCTAGGAGAAGAAAGGTGTGGATCCTGAAGACTGTCCCCTAGCCTGCCTTTGTCCAGTCCTCCCATCAGTGTTGCCCACCTCCCCAGGCCAGGGGCTCCCTCAGACATATCCAACCTGCAGCCTGATGGGCCATGAGTGATCATCAATAGCTTTGAATGAAATTCCTCACAAAACCCTTTTCCTGAACCAGTATGGGTTTTCCCTTTTGTTTTGTTTTAATTTTGGTTTTGATGTTTTGGTATCTGTGTGGCTTTTGAGAATGAAGTCTGTAGATGACAATGTCTGGATACACTTGCAGGCACATTTCCCTTTAACTTTCTCTGCTTTGCTGTGGCTGAATCCTACACTCCATGTTCCCAGAACAGACAGACAGACAGGCAGGTGTGTGCACATACATACTCTGCTCTTATGGTAAGACTTCAGTCTCTCCCTAGGTAAAATGGGGGAGCAGTGGGGTGACTTGGAGGCTCCTGGCTCCCAGCAGCTCTCAGCACTGCCCCATGCCTCTCCATTCCTTAGGAACAGTGGCTTGAGACTTAGTATCTTAGTTACGAAAAGACCTCGCTCTCCCCCAGGGCAGGCCAGCCAGGCCCAGAGGTACACAAGAAAAGAACTCTCCCATACTCTGAGGTTTTAATTAAACCTTGTCCATGGCTTGTGAGAGCCAGTGCTGGGCTGACGATCACAGCCCTCAAACTTCCTTATACATCATGTGGACCTTGTCGGAACAGTGATCTGAGTCGTCGTTATGCAGTGAGGGCATGCATGCCTTCCCTTCTGTCTGGGACAGGACGGGGCTCTGAGTGTCAGGCTGCCTCAGAGATGAGGCCCAGGGGCTGGGAGGAAGAACTGGTCACAGAGTGAAGTTTTTTTTTTTTAAATCATTCAGCCAGTGCTACATGGTCCTCCCTAAGTGTCAGTCCAGGCCCTGAGGTGTAAAGCGGGGTAGGAAACCAATATGGAAGGATTGAAATACAAGAACAGAGAAGGTCAAGGAATGAGAAAGTGTGGGCAGATGTAGAGCTGTCCAAGGACTGTGGAAATTTTCAACAGTACAAGAAGAGACTTTCTACACAAGGAATGAGTTCCCCACCACCAAAAAGGGCCAAGCAGGGCATGTCAGGAGGCCCTCGGCAGGGGCGTTCTGGCATATACTTGGTACCAAAGGGAGGCTGGACTAGATGCTCCCTCAGATCTGTGGCTCTCGCTCTGGGGTGGGTCTTGTTCTCTTTGGGATCACACGCCACAGCGTGTCCCAGAGTCTTTACTCCAAAACCGAAGTTTATTTTGAGCAGGGACTAGAGATACCGACCTTCAATTTTTCCAAGTAAGGACATTTTAAAAAATATGTCACCCATAATCACCATCAATTCACTTTAAAAATTGTTAATTTTAGCCAGGCCTGATAATGCTTGCTGTAATCCCAGTACTTGGAAGCTGAAAGCAGGGGGGGATGAGGGGTTCAAGGCCAGGCTGGGCTATGTGAAACCCTGTCTCAAAAGAACCAAAAATAAATCAGTTAATCACACACATACACACACACACACACCACACACATACAGAGACACACACATTCACAGACACACACAGACACAAACACATACACACACATACAGAGACACACACAGACACAAACACATACACACACATACAGAGACACACACACACACAGAGACACTCATTCACATGCACACACAAGGAGACATATACAGAAACACAGACACATGCAGAGACACACACACACAGACACATACACACACACACCTTTTGTCTTTATCTTCTCCCATTATTATCAGTTGTCAGCAGCCACCTTACTGGCCTCCGGCTACACGTGTGTCCTTTTCAGCCTCTGCCCAATCTTAGACAAGCAGAACCTTGCAGCCCCGGGATGGGAGCCTTGGGGCTCACTATCCAGAACCTTTTCTGAGACAGGCTTGGAGAAGGGGGCCTCAGGGAACTTTAGGGACAGGTATGGCTTGGTTAGGGAACTTGGATGATCTCTGGATAATGAAGTTTTGTTTTCTTACTGTTTCATCATGGAAAAAGCAAGCCCGTGCTGTAGAGAACAAGGCGTGAGAAGGTTCCGGGTAGCAGAGATAACCGGAAAAGCCTGTGGACAAAGGCGCCTACTGCTTGGGACACTGTGCCCCTTTTCCATGTGGGGCTCGGTGCTCTGTTTGTCTGCTGTATTTGATGTCTTTAAAAGTCAATTAGCTCAATGTTTCTCTTCCTGTAAATAATGATCTCTCGCTTTCTGTAAACATTGTGAGTGTGGCATGGCGTGACTCGGGTTTCTGGCTTCCTGGCCCCGTGTCTTTGTGTCCACCTGGGTTGCTGCTGCCAAAGCCTGAGAGAAAATAGAGTGGTCTTAGGGAAAAGGGTGGGGCACAGGCTTACCCCCCTATCCAGGCCATCCCCCACCCCAACTACAAAGTGACCTTTAGATTGCTCTGCTGAAACCTCAGCCCTAGACTTCCTCTCGCCCTCCCCCATGACATCCCCCCTGTCCCCCACCCCTCCTCTGCCTCACGACTTCCCAGTGTAGTGATGGAATAATTTCAAGTAAAGGGAAATTTGGTGTTACATACTCAGTTTCTGGTTTTTTTTAATAAAGGTACTTGCAGCAGGAGACTTTACTGAGAAATGAACTTTATTTAGTTCAATCTTGGAAGCGGTAGGCTGCAAGGAGGAGCCTCCCCATGGCTGGGCACATCACAGCAGGGTCACGAGGACAACTCTCTTCCCCTCTCCCTTTTTAAACTAGAATTCACTCACAAGAGCCCTACCCAAGTGATTTTATCTGACCCAGCCACTTCCCAAAAGCCCCACTTCTGGGCACTGTAGTAAAATGGGGTTTCTACCCCATTAACATAAAGCTTTGGGGGATTAAACTCCTTCAGTGAGAAGAGATGGGGGACAATTGTATCCAGACCATTAGAAAGAGTTTCCGCAGGATGGTTGGATGCCCTATTCCTAGCTGAGCTGTGAAATAAGATGTGGAGAGATTTCCTCTCTGCGCAGTTTCCTTGTTACTGTTTTTCTTTCCTCTGGATATAATAATTGTTTTTGTTTAGTTTTCTTTGTACATATCATTAACTCACCACCAGGGCTCCACCAATTGTCTAAGTCTCTGAGAGTGTTCGGAAGGGTGGGTCTTCTGCACACTTCATTGTCTTCGGCAAGTTTTTCTTTGCCCTTATTATTGCTGCAGCCGGGACAAGGTTGCACTTTGAACCCAGAACGTGTCAGCATCCCGTGAAACATTGAGTTCTGGTCCTTCGGAGTCTTCCCACATCGCACTGGGGCTGTGTGCGCCTCCCCTGGCTCCCCGTGCGTTGGTGGGACACCTCCTTCACTGGCTTTCTGAGAAAGAATACCGGCAGCCAAGTGTTTTGACCCCTCACACGTCTGAAAACACCCCCCCACACACACACACACACACTCGACTGAGCATTTAGATGAAATTGGATTATAGATTGGAAACCATTTATCTTCAGGATTTGAAAAGTATCACTTGACTGCATTTTTAACTTTCACTGTTGTTAATGAGAAATCCAAAGCCTTTCTGTTTCCTCATTTGTGGTGTGTGTGTGTGTGTGTGTGTGTGTGTGTGTGTCCTTTTGCTGTTGTTTCTTTGTTCATGCCCACTTTCTTTCTAAAAACTTGTCTCTCTCATTCACTGGCGTTCTGGTATCGGGGTTCCAGGCACACACAGCCATGCCTGGCTTTTTAACACAGGAGCTGAAGGTTCAATTTTAGGCAAGACAAGCTTGCAGTGCAAAGGACCCTTACACACTAAACCATCTTTGAGCCCTTACCTGGTGTCTTAGTCAGGGTTTCTATTCCTGCATAAGCATCATGACCAAGAAGCAAGTTGGGGAGGAAAGCGTTTATTCCGTTTACACTTCCACACTGCTGTTTATCACCAAAGGAAGTCAGGACTGGAACTCAAGCAGGTCAGGGCACAGGAGCTGATGCAGAGGCCATGTTGGGATGTTTCTTACTAGCTTGCTTCTTCCCCTTGCTTTCTTATAGAACCCAAGACTAACAGCCCAGGGCTGGTACCACCCAGTGGGCCCTCCCCCCTTGATGACTAATTGAGAAAATGCCCCACAGCTGGATCTCATGGAGGCACTTCCCCAACTGAAGCTCCTTTCTCTGTGACAACTCCAGCCTGTGTCAAATTGACACACAACGCCAGCCAGTCCACCTGGATGTGACAATCTTTCATTGAACTGGGGATTAGCTATAGGTCTGGGCTGACTGTCCAGCAGGCTCCAGGGTCTGCCTGTCTCCATCTTCCCAGAGCTGGGATTACAAGCACAGACTACCATGTCTGGCCTTTTGCCATGACTTCTAAGACTCAAACTCTAATCGCTCATGCTTGCTCTGCAGACACTTGCCGACTCTGCGGTCTCTTCAGCCCTTATCTCTTCTTTCTGGGCTTCTTCAACTTCTGTTCAACTTCTGTCTTTTTACTACAATGAGTTTCTACTACAAGGGTTTCTCTGTGTAGCCTTGGCTGTCCTAGAACTCACTCTGTAGACCAGGCTGGCCTCGAACTCAGAAATCCGCCCGCCTCTGCCTCCCAAGTGCTGGGGTTAAAGGCGTGCGCCGCCACCGCCCTGGCTTCGCGATTCCTCTTAAGCCTTTGACTCCCAGGAGCTTCCGTGTTCTCTACTTCTCTTTCTTGAGCCACACCCTCCTGCTTCTAGCGCATGCGCATGTGGTATCTTCTCTGATCTTCCTTTGGAGAGCTTCGTTTGCTGCAGGAAGTCCTTGCCTTCCGTGCCGGAGGCCTTCCTTGCATATCTGGTAGTCGTTTGCTCATAATGAAGAGTGTGAATGGTTGCCAACAAAACAGTTTCAGAGCTTGAGCCCAGGGGTGGTGTCTGTCAACTGGAGCGTCAATGGAGCATGAGCTGAAGGGGCCTTTTTTTTTTTTTTTTTTTTTTTTTTTTTTTTTTGAGGATTCCCTAGAAACACTGGGGAGGCAGCATCCCAGAGCCTAGATGAGAAACGGGCTGCATGGTCTGAGTTTAACGTCCACGTATTTGCTCAGTTCTCAGCTCTCAGGGGTGTCTGGTGTCCCCCAGAAAGGCTCTCACAAGAGAAAAGCTTCCCTATCTTCAGTAAGCCTGGAGACAAACGAGGCAGTCCCTTGGCATGCGGTGTAAAAGGCTCTCGAATTCTAGACACTCTGAAACCCCTGCCACAGCCCTCCGCGTAAGCTGCCCCCATCCCAGCGCTACCAGAGTATGCAGACCCAGAGCCCATAGAGAGCGGGCCATTGCCACCTTTCCGATTGTGGGCTCAGGCCTGGAGTTCCGTCTCTCTAGCGCTCCTCTTCCCTGCAGGTGTGCCTGTTGACTGCTGTTCCCTGCTGGGGTTCTGTGTTTACTTGTATCTCCAAGAAATCCCTTTATCTCCACTGCAGTGAGTGCCAGAGGGCGTGAGGTTAGGTGCAAGTGTTCACTGCTCCCGAGTAAAAGAAAACATCAGGGTAAACACCAACCCTACTGTCACCCCGGCGTCTCCCACACACGGCAGCTGTCTCGCTGACTTCTGTCTTCTCCCGACTCCGCACCTGCCGAATGCCCCACTTTGGTGTCCTCAGAGTCCTGTGCCTGTAGGGTTCTCAGTCCCACACTGACACCAGATACCCAGCAGGCTACTGAGATCCTCCCTCATCCCCAGTTGGGCGCTGCACAAGGCCCCTACCGACTGCTGCTGTCCTCTCCTCTGCTTTCATTATCCAGAGGGGGAAACCATGGATGAGAGACTCGTAGTGTGTGTGTGTGTGTGTGTGTGTGTGTGTGTGTGTGTGTAGAATGCTCACACAGAACGGTATGCATGTGCCCTTCTCACCCCCTAAAAAGCTGGATATTACCAGCAGTGGTTGACTGTGTACTGTGGGCAATCTCCAGTTTTACAGAACCTTTCGGTGGGGAGCTCAGGGCAGAGAACAGGGGTGTCATAAGCCACCCCATCTTTGCAGAGCTCAGATTCTAGATCTTAGTGCCCAAACCTGGTGCCCCAGTAGTCGTATAACTCCTCTTGTGGGCGTGGCTCCTCATAGACAGCTCTAGACAGACACACCACAGACAGACATTCTCCAATAGTGTTCTTTCACACTCCTTGGGAAGCCAAGGGAAAGATTTTCTGGAGCTTGGCAAGTCTCAGGGCAACATACCCTGCCCACCAGAAGGCCCAGGGAGCTTCTTAATCCATCCTAGGACTAGGCTGGGGCATCATCTGGGTACCCAGGGAACCTGCCCACAGGCTTTCCCAGGGCACCCTGCTCGGCTGCATGGTGACACCGAGACAGGCTAGGACCCCCAGCCTAGGGAAAAGTCTGAGTGGAAGCCTCACTCCATCCTGCTGAGTCCGGAGCCCAGAGAGGCCTTTGGGTCTGTCTGGGGGTTCCTTTTCCATGGGAGATGGCACGGGTATGAACGGCTTCTTCAGTTTTCTGGGGAAACTTGGGTGGGAGGGGGGCTGTGCCTGGATGCCAAGGGTCTCCCTGACCACCTAGCAGTCGACTTGCTCACAACCGTCTCGCGGCTGCCCCTGTGCCTGCACAAATAAAGAAGCCGAGGCTGGCAGAGGAGAAGGGACACACAATGACAGCTCCTCCTCCCATCCCAAGTTGAGACTGTAGCCACGCTCTATCTTCAGAACTCTTCCACACTCCGAGGGAACACGTTATCAGAGGGTCCCTCGATGAAGAGCTGACAGAACTTCCCAACACCCGGGACAATCCCTGGGTGCCACTGAATGAACTCAGAGACAGCAGGAGGGGACAGCTGCGCCCGGGAATAATCCTCAGACCGTATTTAGGCCACTGTCCTGAGCCCCCGTCATCCGCAGCTATTTTTCCTGGCATGCTATAAAAAAATAATTTTAAAACAGCAAAGGATTTCCTGGGTGCCACAATCCCAGTGCTTAACCACATAGGCCTGCCTGTTGCCCTGGCTTGAGTTGTTCATGGTCTGCCTTGTTTGAATCTGACTCTGTGAAACACTTGGGTGTCTTCCTAGCCTATAGATAAGGAAACTGAGTAGTCAAAAGCCCGTCCCGAACGCCATCTAGTCCCCCCCAATACACTATAAGACAAGAATCCCATTTGCTTTTCTTTGTCTCCTGCAGAAGGCGACACCGGAGTGAGTGTGTGCATGTGTGCGTGACACACTCTGCAGGATGCAGTCTCGTGCAGAAGGTCACTCTTGGGTGTGTCTGTGTTGGTGGGGCGTCTATGTAGATATCTGTGTGATGGCCGGGCCCCTCCTGCCCTTAGCACCCAGTCTCTCTGGCTCCTAGGGTAGGCCTGGGAATTGTCTGATTCTCAAGTCCCCAGACTGGGCTCCACCCTTAGTACCCAGACTCCCGAGTAGGACAAATGTTCCACTGAGAAAAAAGAGAGAACCAAGAGCCCGCTGGGCTCCCAGGCTCCCCCTGAAGCCCCACCTCCAGGGGCCTGAGGTCACTTGGCGCTTTTCACACATCCAAGACAAGCAGCTGGGTTTATCTCGGAGATAAATAAATACTAGGGGTCGACCAGAGACCCATTGCCTCTCCAGATGGGACCCGCAAGCTCAGCTCTCTGCTTCCACGAGGGCTGCAAGGCCCTGGTCCACTGGACAGAGCTCAGGTCAGCTGACTGCTCTAGCCTGGCCCACAACAGTCCCGAAACCTGAGCTGTGCCCAGCAGGGTCTGGGACAGACATCACCTCATTTCATCTACACGGTAACTTTGAGCCGGAAGTGGTACCCTCCTTTGCAGCTGGGAAGATCAAAAGGTTCCAGCAGCTCATCAGTCGGAAGGAGGCAGACTGGAGTCAGCAGTCCCAGCCTCCAAGTCTTGCTCCCCAAGGCCCTGTCTCAGCCCCAGTGGGAGGGTCCTGGCTCCCTGATGTCGAGTCGGAGCCGGGAGGGCAATTTGGCAGCTGGCTCACTCCCTGCATTTTCAAGCATCATTAGATCTTTTTTCTGACAACTTCATCAGTTAGCAGGGCTTGGAATTGGCAAAAATCCTTATTTAGACATTCAGCCAAAGAATTAAGGGGTTTGTTTCAGAAAAAGCTCAGTACTGTGGGAGGCCGTCTCTGTTCTGGGCCGAGCAGCTTCAGAGGGATGGGGTCTGCCGCCTGGGCTTGGCCGTGACACGGGCACTCTGCAGTCTTGGGCACATCACTGGTCCCCAGGCCTCAGTTTGTTCATCTTCCACTCTGACCTCCTACCAGATAGCTAGGCGGACTCGGGGAAGGTAAATGCCTTCAGCTGCACAGACTTGGGCTGTCTCCTCTGTTCAAATGTTACATTTTAGTGTAGCATCTCATCCACCCCGGGGAATAATCCAATAGTCCCCTGCTGCTGTCTCCAGAGAGGAGTCACTAAGGGACCTGCCCACAGTTACCCGGCTAGAATCCGGCAAAGACCAGAACTCAAATCAGAGTGTGTGGTCAGGGATCTAACCATCCTTGCCTTTTTCCGCTTGGCACCGTCATGATCATGATTCCTCTATTCCCAAAGGCGAAACAGATTTTGCAGATTCTCTGCAAAGCCCCAAGAGGCAATTGGTGTTATGGAAAAAAGGGTCTTCTGGGCAAAGCAACTGTCCCTGCCTTTAAGATGGGAGCAATGTATCCTCTCTGTAGTTTCGTGGAAGGTCCCTGTCACACTGCATATATCCATGTGCTTGCTGCCCTCCTCCCCCCACCCCCAGCCCCTGCCGTGAGAGGTTCTGGACTTAGGTTGGGATAAACACAACTGGAAAGGCTGAAGGAACAGGAGGAAGGGTCGTCCCAGGTATCTGAGGTGGCAGGGGCATCCTGTGACCAGGCTAAGACAGGTATTGTAAGTGCGTGTTTGTATGACAGAGAGAAAGAGCATGTGTGCGCTTGTGTCTCTGTGTGTCTCTGTATTTTATGTGTAAGTATGCTTCTCTGTGTATGCATGTTTCTCTGTGTATGTATATGAGTGTTACCTGTGTATGTGTATTGCTTGTGTATGTGTATATATATGTATATATATGTATATGTTGCTCTTGTGTGTATATGTGTATTGCCTCTGTATATGTATGTGTGTATGTGTGTGTATGTATGTGTGTGAGTGTAAATGTATGTATGTCCATGCTGCCTGTGTGTATATGTGTATTGCCTCTGTATATGTATGTGTGTATGTGTGTGTATGTATGTGTGTGTGTGTAAATGTATGTATGTCCATGCTGCCTGTGTGTGTGAATTGTCTGTGCTAACCTCCCTTCCTATGTGTAGATGACATATAGTTGAAACTCTCTTTACTGTAAGAGTTGGGCCCACTGTAAGACTTCCCAGCAGTACTGAGGGCAAAAGCAGCTAAGGGCCTGAGGAGACCCATGGGCCTGGAGGCTTGCCTGTCCGAACTCCAGGTCTTGTCCGGCCCTCAGAGTACAAGATAAATAAGCCCCCTTCAGCTTTCAAGAGTGCTGGTCCCCAGGGCCTTCTCAACCCGCTGGCTGGAGGCTATTCCCCTCACGTCTTTACTGATAACTTCATTTGTACCCCCAGAGACCTCAGACTGGTTTAAAAATAGAAAAAAATAAACAACATTGTTCCTCATGCAACCCCCTTTCCCTTCAGGCTTCCTAACGAGGTGCTGGCTGGGCCTGCCAGGGCCCTGTTCCCAGGGCTTTTGATCCTCTGCCCGATGCCACCTCCATGGGGACTAGATGCCCTGCAGCACAGGGCTTCCCGGTGGCCTGAGCAGGATGCGAAGAGGGAGGGACCGTACCACTGGCCTTGTGCTATTGATCACATGGCCCTACACAGCCGGAGGTGGGGGCATCTCCCAGGTGTGGAGGGGCAGGCTCAGCTATGAAGGGACCTTCCTCCCATTTTTGGCTCTGGCCTCAGCTCCTTTCAGAAGGCCCATAGCCCTCTGTTAAATACCGGCACTGTCTGAGGTTGGCCATGAACTCAGGCATGCTGTGTTTGGCTCCCAACCCTCTAACTGGCAGCCCGTGTCACACCTCAGTTTGCCCTGTCAGAAAACACACCACGTGGTAGCATCTCATCCCATTCAGAGGGACTCATCCTGATGGGATGAGAGGCGTTCCAGCAAAGTGGATGGGACTGGGGTTCCGTGGTCTTAAGGAATAGCCAGAAGGAAGGCGTGACCACAGGGGAGGGGACTGTCTTCCACCTCACACAAAATAACTAGGGAGAAGTAGGTATCCCCAAAAAGTCACAAGGAAGGACTCAAAATTACAATATTCTGCTGGAAGCAAGACTTAGGACCGTAACTGTATGGTCTGCCTGTTATCCTGCAGGGGGCCAGGCTTCAGGTGGGCACCTTAAATTTGCCCTGGCAGACGGAGCTGGGGCTTGAAGCAAAGGTGATCTCTTTTTTATTTATTTATTTATTTAATTTTTTATTTATTAAAAAGGGAAATAAAAACACTTTATGATAAAATTAAAGCTTTACATGGAAAATATTTCATATAACCACGTTAAAATTGACCATTTTCATGGAAAATTAAAGAGTAATGTAAAACATTGCTAAATTAATTGGAATATGGGATAGAAACATTTTATGATAGAATTGAAGATTTATCTGAAAAATATTTCTGATAAAATTGTAGAAAATGTAGAAAAACATGTTAGAATTGAAGATTATCATGAAAAATTTTATATAGATATAATAATGGTAGGTATAAAAGGATTCCTAAGTTGATTGAAAGTGGAATTATAAACATTTTCTGATAAACTTGAAGATTTACATGGAAAATATTTCTAATAAAATTAAAGAAATACATATAAAACATGTTAAAATGAATGATTATCATGGAAATTATATAGATAAAATGATAGGCATAAAGATAATTCTAGGTTGGTTGAAGGTGGAATCATAAAAATTTTCAGATAACATTGAAGATTTATATGGAAAATATTTCTGGTAAAATTTAAGACATAAATAGACAAACACAATAAAATTGACTATTTCATGGAAAATTTTGCATATACAATGGTAGATATAAAAACTCTAAATTAATTGAAGGTGGAATAATAAACATTTGTGATAAAATCAAAGATTTACATTGAAAACATTTCTGATAAAATAGAGGAAGTATATAGAAAGACGTATTAAAATTGAAGATTATCATGAAAAATAATGCAGATAAAATGGTAGACATAAAAACATTACTAAATTAATTAAAAGGGGAATTATAAACATTTTTTGATAAAATTGAAGATTTACATGAGAAATATTTCGTTAGTCTATGTCTTTTATTGGGAAGTTGAGTCCATTGTTGTTAAGAGATATTAGGGAATAGTGATTGTTGCTTCCTGTTATTTTTGATGTTATTTTTATGTTTGTGTGGGTATCTTCTTTTGGGTTTGTTGGAAGAAGATTACTTTCTTGATTTTTCTAGGGTGTAGTTTCCCTCCTTGTGTTGGCATTTTCCATCTATTATCCTTTGTAGGGCTGGATTTGTGGATAGATATTGTGTAAATTTGGTTTTATCATGGAATATCTTGGTTTCTCCATCTATGATAATTGAGAGTTTTGCTGGGTATAGTAGCCTGGGCTAGCATTTGTGTTCTCATAGGGTCTGTATGAGGTCTGCCCAGGATCTTCTAGCTTTCATCGTCTCTGGTGAGAAGTCTGGTGTGATTCTGATAGGTCTGCCTTTATAAGTTACTTGCCCTTTTTCTCTTACTGCTTTTAATATTCTTTCTTTGTTTAGTGAATCTGGTGTTTTGATTATTATATGCCGGGAGGACTTTCTTTTCTGGTCCAGTCTGTTTGGAGTTCTGAAGGCTTCTTGTATGTTCATGGGCATCTCTTTCTCTAGGTTAGGGAAGTTTTCTTCTACAATTTTGTTGAAGATATTTACTGGGCCTTTAAGATGTAAATCCTCGCTCTTGTCTATTCCTATAATCCTTAGGTTTGGTCTTCTCATTGTGTCCTGGAGTTTTGGACACAATGTTTTGGGTTACCAGCTTTATGCATTTTTCATTTTCTTTGACTGTTGAGTCAATGTTTTCTATGGTATCTTCAGCACCTGAAATTCTTCTATCTCTTGTATTCTGTTGTTGATGCTTGCATCTATGACTCCTGAATTGCAAAGGTGATCTCTGATAGTCCTGCACCCTGAGCCCAGCCAGGTTCTGGGAGAGGCCAGCCTTTTCCTCACTCTGCCTGAGGACAAATGCCAGAGGTAGGTGGTGGCTCATGTAGAGTCAAGAGGACAGAATAAAGTACCTGTGACTGTGACACAGCTCCTCGGGTGACAGGGAACCTCCCCATCAGAAATGACTTCTCTCTGGAGGTGGCTAAAGGGGTCTACTTCACGCTGTCCCCAACTACTGTCCACCCAGAGCCTGTCTTTGTCCTGTCCCATACCTCCCAAGATCTGATACCTACAGGGGCAGCCAGAGAAACAGCTGGCAAGCAGCTCTGGGGTCATGGACTGGCTTCCCCACTAGAAAGCAGAGCTCCGCCCTACAAGCTGCCCTTGCCTCCTCCTCCTCCCCAGGCAAATGGGACAGGAAGAACAGCCCAGGTTCAGGCCAGCAGATGATATGGCCCATACTCCTCTCATGAGTTGCCTCATCCTTTCAAAGGCCCCTGAGTACCAGGAAGCCATGGGAAAATGAAGGGAGACTGCGTTTTCCTGGGTGGGCACTATGGGGAGTAGATCAGCAAAGGCCCAGGAAAGGCCCCAGAACACTGTGGAAAACCACACCAGAACTGTTAACTGGTTCTCTCCGCCATTTATTTTGGAATGTCTCTGGAAAGGTAAAACCCAGATGCCCTGAGTTGCAAATGACAGGAATGGGTCAGGTTCCAATGACCTTCCCTGGTCTCCCAAGTCTCTTCTCAGCCGTACTCCAGTGCTGGCTGCCAGGCTCACAACACTACCAGAATGGTTAGGGTCAAAAGCTTCAGCCCCAGCAGCTCGAACAAGCCAGGCTTGCCTACCTCACCTTAATAACCAATTAAAGACACAAATAATAGTGAAAACCATGGAAAGGAGACTTATTCAACACAGCCACATTAGGAAGTGGAGCAAACAGACTCTGAAGACACAAGCTTTAACAGCAAGAAGCCTGCGTAACCAGACAGGTTGCTCAAAGCACGGGTCTGACTGTGCTCGGTTCAGCTCCTTCTCTTCTGCAAGATGGTTGGATAAGTTGTCAAGACTGTAAAATCTCTGTCTCAAAGACAAGCTACCCTCTGTCTGGCCCCAGGCCTTGGACTCCCACCCCCACCCCTGCATGAGGCCTGTCTTAGCTAGGGTTTTACTGCTATGAACAGACACCATGACCAAGTCAACTCTTATACGGACAACACTTAATTGGGGCTGGTTTGCAGGTTCAGAGGTTCAGTCCATTATCAACAAGGCAGGAGCGTGGCAGCATCTAGGAAGGGTGCAGGGGGAGCTGAGAGCTCTACATCTTCATCTGAAGGCTAGTAGTGGAAGACTGACTTCCGGGCAGCTAGGGCGAGGATCTTAAAGCCTACACCCACAGTGACACACCTACTCCGACAGGGCCACACCTTCTAGTAGTGCCACTCCCTGGGCCAAGCATATACAAACCATCACAAGGCCTCGGGGAAATTCTAATTTCTTAGGTTCTATTCTTTCAATAGTGTGATAGCCAAAGGTAGGAGGCCAAGTATCTCTTTGAAGTACCTTTGTTCCTGCGGGGGACAGTTACAAGAGAGAGGCCACCAGCCTCCTCCTGGGTCTGAGCCAGGCCTTTGCTTATGAGCAAAGCCATAAACAACCACTGGGAAGAGGAAGTGAGAGGGCTTGCTTACCCAGCTCACTTCCTTCTCAGCACACTTGTTTTCTGGTTTGCTTTTTATTTATTGTTAAGAGTGTCAGTAAAACACAGTTTAAGGAAAAGCCATTGGCACCCACGACTACAACCTAAGATTCCATTTTTTTTTTTCTCTTGCGGTCTCTTCCCCTGGCCAATCTTTATTTTACAACATGGTAGATGTACCTAGATGCAATTTTATTTTGTGTTCTTTTCTTCCCCATTAGGCATAAACGCTTTTTTTCACGTTGCTGACTAGCCGACGTGACTGTGGTCTGATGGCTCCATAATTGCACTGGGTGCTAATTGACCAAACAAGCCCTCCCTCAAGGCCGAGCAGCACGCTCTTTCCAGGGGTTGGTTATTTTTCTGCTACTATAAATAACATCACAGTAAACATCCTTATGTATTATTTTCTTCATTTGGGGGGGCATTATTTTCTGAGTCTAGACATCCAGTTTCTCCTTGGAGGCACTGAATAGCCAGGGCAGCCCACTCCAGAGATTAGAACAAAGTAGCCATTAAAATGAAAATTGCATTGACGGTGTAGCATCATGGGAAAACATTTGTGCCTTGCAGGGGTTAGCATGAAATGAAAAACCGGGGTGTTTAAATAGTCTCAAATCAAATCAACTCGAAAAGATAGAACCCTACAGTGTGCGACTAGAGACTTCCCTTTCAAGTGGCCGTCACTGCAAAAGGTCACTCCTCGCGTGGGCCGTCAATCTCTAGCCCGGTATTTGCTGTCGCTGATCCATTTTCTCCATGCTTTCGGGAGGACACAACGAACAAGGACATCCTCAGATGTGCTGTGCTAACAGGACCCCAGCGCTGGGCTGGAATCCACAGCTTCATCTCTTACAGTGTAGCTGCCCCCACCTAAGCCCGCTGTGCCACTGTCTAGCTAGTCCTGACCTACAGGAAAAGATTCAGGAACCGTGTGTCTGTATGTGACAGGTTAGCTCAACTGCCCTCTGCACCCAATGCTGGCGCCCACTGGAAACCTGCCGCTTTCTGCCTGGTCCTCCATGAGACGGTGCCAGCACTTGTTTTGAGGCTCAGATGGACACCTCCACGCACCTTCCAGAGCATGCCGGGGAAAGCACGGGTCAGAGATTTTCACGTTCAAGATAATTGCCCATACTTACTGTCAGGGCTGCGCTAAAGCAATGGTGGGACCGCAGAGTCAGGCAGGGCCCGGGGTGTAAACCTGTAAAGAGGTAGACTTTCTTCTTTTCCTTCTTGTCTTTCTTGGACCAACAGGAGAATGGAGATGGCAAAGTGCCCAGAGGTCTGAGCCAACAGCAGGTGCCATTAAATACCCGGAGAGCAATGCCCCGTGGCTGGCTGGGCCCTTAGTGTGCAGACCAGTTTTCTCTTAACTCGACATAACCTAGAGTTATCTGAGAAGGGGGCTCTAACTTCAGAAAGATGCCTTTGAAAGCTTAGCCTGTATGCAAGTCTGTGGAACGTTTTATTAATCAGTGATTGATTTGGTAGAACCACCCCCTGGGCAGATGGCCCTGGAACGTATAAAAAAGCAGGCAGAGCAAGCTGTGGGGAGCAAGCCGGTAAGCAGCACTCCTCCATGGCCTCTGTATTCCAGGTTTCTGATTTCCCTGGATGGCTGGTGCTGTCTAACAAAAATAAACCCTCCTCACCCACAAGTTACTTTCGGTCATGGTATTTTATCACAGCATTAGAAAACGAAGACACCGGTGATCAAGAAGAGCTTGGTGGGAATGGGGTAGTGACCCCAGGATAAACCGTGGGGGGCTTCCGACATTGTACTGAAAAGTCCCTTCTAAGGTTCCTACCTCATGGGGTTTTGCGAGCCAGGGAGCATGAGGCAGAGTGGAAAGAGAACTGGGGTGGCGGCCAACACCTGCGATCCCAGCACGTGGGAGGTGCAGGCAGGATCACGAGGCTCTAAGAGCGTGTGAGGCTACATACCCAGGCTCAAGGCCTGCAAGGTTTCATGAGACTTTGTTTCCAAAACGCATACACACATACCATCAAAATTGAAATCAAACACAATTAATGCAGGTATCTGGAGGGGCTATCTTCCACTGAGGACTAGGGAGCAGTTTGAGTCTTACTTTAAAAAAAAATTTTTTTTTTTTGGAGTTTTGCTTAATTTTGGGGCAAGGTCACTCTGCAGACCAGGCTAACCACTAACTTGTGAAAATTCTCCTGCGTCCATCTTCCCAGGGGTGGGGATTATCAGCAGGCACCACATTGGCTAGCACACTTCCATATTTATTGGTTGATTCACAGCGAGGGCAGAATAGGTATCGTGATACAGACACCTGCATCTTAGAGTTGGTAGTGACATGGCTCCCAAGATGGCGCTGGGTCAGGCGGCCCAAAGAGCTGCAAAGCAGCATCGCCCCCACCCGGATGTCTGCGAGGGTTCCTAGGCTAGCCTGCCACTGGTAGCAGACCAACCACTCCCCAGGCAGCAAAAGGCCTGTTCTGGAAACTTCCTAAGAGGCAGCTGGCTCCTGCTAGTATTTAGTCTCCTGCTTTGAACAAACTGCTTGTGAACTGCAGGTGCAGAGCGCATTGTAAATGACTTTTATATTGGCCACCCTGGGCTCTGCCATTAAGTTCTCAGCCCGAACCATCGGAACTGTCCTTGATGGCCTCACCACGCAACAGCGCTAATACAGAGACGCCATCTCTGCACCCAGAGTCGCAACCCACTCCAAACAGGAACGCCAGAGACATGGGGTTGCAGCGGCTGCGAGCCACTCTCCTCACTTCACGGGGTACATGCCCCTCCTTCCTCCTCGCCTTTCCTGTGTCTTCCTGGGGGAGGGGCGTAAGGAACAGGGATCAGGGGCTCTTGCTTCTCCTTCTGTTCTTTCTGCCTCCACTTTGCATTTATCCAAACAAACTCTTGGCCTCTTAGCAGAGAGTCACAAACATTGCCTTGGCCAAGTCTTGTAGTAACCACTAACCCAGAAAGCTGGGGAGAGACTTGCATCCATCTGACCCTCCCTTCCTCTCTCTCCTCCGTCTGGCCTCCCCAGCTGAGCCTCGCACTCTCCTCATAGGCAGTAGCTGTTGTCCCCAGGCAGGTCCTCCGAGCAGAAGGTTGGCTCACCCACAGAGCCCACCCTCCTAGGGCCAGCGGCTTCAGGATGTGGGTGGTAATTGTTTCCCCGCTGTCCCCATAATGAGATGAAATGGCAAAGCCATAGCATTGAACATGACAGCCTTTCCCACAAACCCAGCACTTTTCTGGGAGCTCCAGGCTTCATCAGAAGGCAGCCAACAGAAATGTTTTTATTTACCGAGTGTGGCAAACATGGCGAAGAAAGGAGGGGGAGGAACGGCAGTTATAGGGTCTGTTTGAAGGAGAGACAGTTTGCCAGAGGTATAAGAAGCCATGGGGAGCAGGACACCCATATGATAAACTCAGTGCCTTTGTAAGGCCCGACTATAGCCCCATAGAAGGGAAAAAAGAGGCACGGTGGGGTGTCTGGGCTGAAGCCAGGTTTTCCGATGGGAGTCTGTTCTGTGCAGAGTGACTTTCTCCTGCCTGTAGCTCTGTCTTTCCTTGCTGGATGGAAGGCTTTGTCCTGGTAGGGGCAGCCACCACCAGTGGAGACAGCCTAAAGGCATCCTAAGTCTTGCCTGCTGTTTTCTGGTGTCTTAATGGTCACTGGGGCCTTCTGTGTTGTCCGATCATTAGCCACATGGAGACTCAGAAGGACCACTGTGGTTAAGGAATTTGGATTCCTGTTAAAGCTCCTGTTAGCCTCAGACCTGTCTCCAACAAGTGTGCACCTCTGCTCCGACTGCAGAATGAAGCAATGCACAGGCAGAAGCTGCATCCTGGCATGCTGGCTCGGGTACAGGTTTGGTGGGAGCTCAAAAGCCACATAGTTCTGACTGTGGCAGGGCGAACATGATGCTGATGGGAGGCTGGCCAAGTGGGCTAGACTGAATACTATAGAACATTTATCAGCAGCCTGCCGGTACCAGATACAAATATGGTCTCATTCAAACTGCATAAAAACCCATGAGCAAAGTTCTCAGCCTGCCCCTTTAATAGATGGGGAAATGGAAAGGCCCTGTGGTCTACCCAAAGTCACATAGCTTGTTTTGCTGTTTTCATTATACAGAGTCTTGAATATTATTTTGCCTGTTCAGGTTGTACAAATATAACCCTGAAACTGCATAAGCTGGTCAAAAGCTGTGACGTGCCAAAATCTCATAGAAATCCAGTTAAGAGTTATTATGGGGCTGCTGAGATGGCCCAGTGGGTAGCGGGCTGCCTGCTTCCAAGCCTGATGACTTGAGTTTCTGGGACTCACATAATAGAAGGAGAGGAATTGTCCTTGGCCTTCCAATTGATGCAATGGTGTGTGTGTGTGTGTGTGTGTGTGTGTGTGTGTGTGTGTAAAATAAATATAATAAAAGTTATACTATGCTGGTCATGGTAGCATACCAGCCTTTGGGAGATAGAGGCAAGAGGATCATAAATTTAAGGTCATCCTTGGCTATGCAGCAAGTTCAAGGCTAGCCTGTGCTACATGAGCTCCTGTCTTTTAAAACATTTATTTTTAATTGTATGTGCATTGGCGTTTTGCCTGCATGTATGTCTGAGTGAGCGCATTGGATCCCCTGGAACTGGAGTTACAGAGAGTTGTGAGATGTCATGTGGGTGCTGGGACGTGAACCCCGGTCCTCTGAAAGAGTAGCTAGTGCTCTTAGCCACTGAGCCATCTCTCCAACCACATGAGATCCTTCTTTAAAAAAAAAAATTATGTGAGCTTTCGAGAGATGGTCTGCTTCTAGAACCTCTTCTTGGGTCTCTGTGTCCCACCCAAGCCTTCCACGGCATAAGGCCCAAGTCTTGGATGGCCTCTGGAGACTCAGGCCCCTTGAGCTCTTCCTCAGGGAAGGTCTAGGGCAGGAAGATCTGGAAGGTTCCTCAGGGAAGCATTAGATCGCTGTGGGCCTGGAATCTAGGCAGAGACTGGTCTGCTGGAGCCGAGCCAGGCGCAGGCCTTGTGAGCCCACAGTTGTTTAATAATATTTAATGTTTTTACTGCCTCGCTGGCCTATTTGTTCCATCAGTGATCTGCCTCCAGCTGCCGGCAGGACACATCCCCAGCTTGTCCCCGCCAGCCCATCTGTCACCGGAAGACAGCTTCCACAGGACCTTTAAGAAGGGTGAACTTTTCAGGCAGAGACTAGTGGAAATCACCAACCCCCTCCCCAGTGCCTGACTGTAGAAGAAAGGTGTCCACCTGCTTCTCCTACTGGGAGAAGCCTGAAGCAGGAGAGCGCCCTCTGCCTCTCTGTGCTCTCTTCTCCTTTCCACAGTGTCTCCAAGGATCTGACTGTATCTCCTCTTCCCTCGACTGGCCTCAGTCCTTCTCTGATCTGCTTCTTCCTGGTATTCCCTTCCAGGCTGTTTGTCCGTCCTCCCTTTCAGCATATACTACACTGCCCCGGCTGGAAGCAGCATGCACTACTGTGTACAGTAGTCCTGGCTCACCGCCAGTGCCCCTCACAGTTGCAATTACCCACAGCCAACTGTGGCCTACCAAGGGTAGTGTTTCCTATTTATTTATTTATTTGCTTATTTATTTATTTATTTATTTACATTTTATGTCCGTGTGTCTGTCTGTGCCCATGAGTACAATTGTCCTCAGAGGCCGAAGGTGTTTTGTCCCCCACGTCCGTAGAGTTAAGGGCAGTTGTGGGTGCTGGGAACCAAACTCAGATCCTCTGCAAGAGCAGCGCGTGCTTTTGACCCTTGAGCCATCTCCCCAACCGCCAGGAATAAATGGTTCTTACGTTTCGAAGAGTGTGCCGTTTCCGAGTACCTGATGGAATCTCGCTTTCCAGCTGGAGACACAACTCTTCCCTATGTCCAGAGAATCCGCACCGTGCGTGCTACCCTCCTACGGAACACCCAGTAGTTCCCTGGGTTGTCTGAGCAACTTCAAGGTATCTCGGAGCGTGTGCAAGGCTTATCTTAACTTTCTATTTCCCCTGAGGATGAAGGAGGCTGTGGTTCCTGGCGTAGACTTTTCTCCTGTGTTTTGTGTTTCTGGAGAGACATCTGTAATAAATGCAGGGGCCTCATGGAAAAGGCGTCCCATCATGACTCCTTTCAGGACTCACACACACTTACTGCAAGGACATGAGTTCAGATTATAAACTTTGCAACTTCATAGTCACAGGTAAAGTAGTATTTTCACCAGTACCGGCCTGTCTCCTGAGCCCCTGACAGCTGACAATCCCAGCACGGGATTCTGGGTAATGCCTTGTCCTATGTTTAGGGACATTATTTTTGAGACATTTTCTTGGGTTTACTTAAATATCCAAAGGTCTTAGAAACTGTACAAAAAAAAAAAAAAATACCCGCAAGTCTCTTTCGGGCTGCAGCAGACAGCCAGGGGCCGGTTCTCCCTGTGAGCCCTGCTTTCTTACCGTCACACAGAGTGCTGAAGTCTCCCTCACCACTGCATACAGCAGGCGCTCATTTGTGCTGGGTTTGGGAACCGACCATGTGGTTCTGACCTAACACTGCCACCTTCTGGTGGCACTGCTCCAGTGCCGAAGGGCAGTACCGGATTCAGATCAGGAAGCAGGGATTCCTCCTGGGCAGCTGTTGACAGGACAGAAGCCTCCCACAGAAGGGTCCACACAGCTCTTCCGCTTCCGGAGAGCACAGAGCTCCACTGGCCTGTGGCCCCCTTGCCACTGCTCCTGCTAACCAAGCTCTCCCATTCCTCTGGGACAGCTACTTCCCAGAGAGCAGATGGCCCGGAAGCTGTGTGGGATGGCTTCCAGCTCTCATTGGCTGGTAGACTGGCGCCCCTCCCCCACCAGGAGCCCTGTCTGCTCAACAGGTGAAGCATCTTGTAAAGACTTTAGTTATCCTTTTCCTTTTTCCTATGCATACTAACTTCCACGTATGCACCGTGTTCACAGAAAACCCGCCACTTTTGATACGGTTTTATTTTCATTTAGCTCAAAATGTGTTCTCATTTGTCGTGGGTTTCCAAGTTGTTTTCTCCACTGATGATTTCTAATTATTTAGTAATGATAAAGGAACATAGTTTGTATGATTTATGCCCTCTTAAATTCAGTGGCTTGCTTTTTGACTCAGAATCTGGTCTGTTTTGCTCGATGTTCCAAATGTACTAGAAAATAACGTATATTTGCTGTGATAGGTAGAGCTTTTTAGAAAACAGTAATTACATCCAGTTGGTTGATAGTGTTACATTGTACATGACTTTGGGGATGGTTTACCTGTCATACTATTGGCAGAGAAACGTTGACATTTCCAACTGTAATTGTGGATTGTCTCTTTTCAAAGGACTTTTCTGTTCACTCATTTCTGGTTTCCTTTACTCCTATGTGTAGATCCAAGTTTCTTTCTGGTATTTTCCTTGTGTTTATTCTAGGTTACTTCCTGGGATGCTTTTTCCAGCTCTGGTCTGTTGCTACCAGGTTCTCTCAGCTTTGTTTGTTGGGGAAAAACAACTCTTTGTGCCTGGAGGACATCTTTGCTAGGTATAGAATACAGCAGGATAAGAACTTTATATTTTTTTCCTCCAGAGAATTAAACAATGGTTCTGGTGTTGTTTTGTTACTGTCTGGGTCCTCCTTTTATCTCTGGAGAAAGATTGTTTTGTTGTTTTTGTTTTGTTTTGATATGTGTGATTACAGTTTACAAGTCAGTTCTTTTCTAATGTTTGTTTGCTTTGAGACGGGGACTCACTTTGTTGCCAGGCTGGTGTGAAACTCCTGGACTCAGGCACTCAGTCTCCTCCCTCAGCCTCCTGAGTAGATGGGTTTACAGTATGTACCTCCCAGCCAGCTTCCTCTACCTTTTAGAACATAAGTAGTGTGGCGACAGCTGTGATTTTACTGTCCGTGTCTGCCCTGCCATTTGAGTCCCTATGGACCCTGTTTCTATTACATTATTTTTCTGCTAGTGTAGCTCCCATCCAATGGCATTTTTTACATGGCTTATTTTTTTAATCTAAGTGTGGTGAGCACCTAATGCTGAAGCTGTTCACGCATTCTTGAGTTTGGAGTCCCAATGTGCTTTGTTACTGCAACAGTCACTCTCGGGATTCAGAAGGCAAGTTCTGTTCTTTCACTCAACCTTCCCTGATGTCAGTATCTTACAGGCCCACGGTACACCTATCAAAACTGTGATTGCGTATACTAAAATTGGAATGACACAGAGGCCAGCATACGGTCCCTGGGCAAACAGAGACACAGAGATATGTGAAGCAGGACATATCAACTCGTAATCCCAGGGCTGGGGAGGCAGAGATAGGCAGATCCCTGGAGTCCTAGCCAAAAGTCACACCAGATTGGCTTGGCATAGCCCAGGTTAGTGAGAGACCCTGTCTTAAACAGACAAGGTTGGTAGGCCATTGAGGGACCCTGTCTTAAACAGACAAGGTTGGTAGGCCATTGAGGGACCCTGTCTAAAGGACAGACAAGGTTGATGGTGCACGGGGAGCAACAGTTGGGGCTGTCCTCTGACCCTCACAGACAGGCACGCACATGTGTGAACCGTGTGTACCTGCAAACACAGGAGCACACACCCACACCCCGATGCCACCCGCCAGTAGTTAGTTAGCCTTTGTAGCTCTCTCCTTACATATGGTGGACGCCACGGAGTTCGCGCTGATGCCCAACTATCACAGCCTGGCCGCCTCGCTTACTCTGCCCGGTAACTCGTCTACCTGTGATTGATTTACATTTTGAGCTCTGACATCATCTCAGAGTCACTGACCCACACACCCCGGTGAGACACAGACTTCCCTGGATCTCAGAGTAGGGTGTGGATTTTTACTATCTTTGCCTCTCCGGAACCCAGCTCGATCAGTGTCTCTATCTGTCTGCTGTTCAGCGTGCCGTTGGCCACATGTCTGCAATGTTTTCATCTGTTGCGGGCCTGGCATCCCTCAGGAGCTCGCTGCCACCCCGCTGCTAACTGCTTTTAATTTGCACCCAGCAAGAGCTCACTCCTGTGGTGTATGGCACTGAGGCTCTGAAAAAAAAAATGCACAGACTGGGCTGGAGAGAAGGCTCAGCAGTTGGGAGCGAGCACTGCTCTTGCAGAGGACCCAAGTTCTGGGGACCCAGAATCTATCTTAGGCGCTAATAGCCACTTGTAACTGATCCAACACCTCCAGCCTGCACCATGGTGTGCCCACAGGCAGAGAGAAAGACACAATTAAAATAGTATATATGCATATATATACATATATATATTATATATTAAAAATGCAAAGGGGCTGGATCTGCACCACCCCCCCTCAGTGGCACCATCCTGTCCCTTCACCATAAACCATTCCTTGTGAGCCCCTCCCCACCAGTGTTAGCTTCTCCTTCCCAATCAATGGCTGCCTCACACTCATTGTTTTCCATGCCTATAATTCTGCATTTTCCAGAACAGATTCCTACAATGTGTAGCCGCTCTCTCTTCCCTCTTCCTTCTACCTTCCTCACCCCCTTTCTTCGCTTCCTTTCTTTAATTTTTTTTTTTTTTTTGGCTGGGTCTCGGTAGCTCAGACTGGCCCGGTTGAACTCTTAATCTTCCAGCTTCTGCCTCCTGAGAGCTGGCGTTGCAGGCGCTGTGCCAGGCTCAGTATGTAGCCCTTTTAGCCTGATTTCCCTCGCTCAGCAAAACTCATTGAAGGATCTCGGGCATTGTGGCGTTCATCAATGGCTTCTCCTTTCCCCGAGCTGCGTTCCATCTTCTAGCTGCGTCTCGGCTTGTTTATCCATTCATCTCTTGAAGTGCATATTGATTGTTGTAGCTGGCCTTTTTATTCTCGTAATGATGTCTTTTGAACAATGTAATTTTTCAATTTTGGGATACTCAAATGTATGGAGGCCCCCCTATGGTTAGTGCTTTTGTATATTGTTAAACAATCTTTGCCTCAAGGTTAAGATATTCTGGGTTTAAAAAAAATCAAATGTTTCTGAATTTAGACTGCTAGTCCTCTATTAGATTATGGCTCAACCTGAGATTGCTTTTGTGTTGTGTGTGAGGCAGGGATCAAGATCCATCATTCCCAGTGTCACTGTCCACCCAGCCAGCAGCAGGCTTGATACCTCTCTTTCTCTTGGATGCATAATAGTGCCTTTCCATCATAGATGGGGCATTGCTATTGGAACCTCTACTACAGTCTGGTCCACTTGTCCTTACATTAATCTCACACTGTCTCAGTTTCCAACGTTCTAGTCCAGGTCTTCAAGCCTCATAGGGTTGCCTCTGCTGTTCTAAACTCTTAGTATTGCCATGGAGAGAATCAGCTTGTCGGTTTCCATGAAAACAGCAGCCAGAGGACTTTAACTAGAATCACAGTAACATTGTGGATCAACTTGGGGAGAATCAGCATCTTATTATTGAGCCTTTCAACTCATGACTATGATATATATGAGAAAAAATGTTAAAGACACAGAGACGAGAGGTGCAGGGACACCGTTCTTTCAAGACCTGAGATCTGTCCACCCAAATGTATAACCTCACGGGCAGAGCTCCCTTCAGGGCGAGTCTTTTCCAGGTAAACTGAGGCCTCTGTTCAGAACTGAGGGGAGCTGCTCTCTACCCTTCCTGACGGTCGCTCCGCCCAGTCCAGTCCTCATCAGGTGCTTTTACATGTTTCAAAAATTTAAAAATATGTTATCGGGATCTGGGCGTGTAGTTACATGACCGCAGCTACCTGAAGACTGAAACAGGGGGATCAAGGGCTACCGTGATTTCAAGGCCAACCTGAGCCACTTATTGAGGCCATGTCTCAAGACAAAAGATTTTAATATTAAAAAAAAGAAAAAAGAGGGTTGGGATGTGCCCTCGGGGTGGAGTACTTTCATTAGACCCTAGGCTCAACCTCCACTGCTATGAAAAATAGCAGTACTACTAATACTTTTGTTTTATTTTTAGCATTTATTGGTTGTGCGTGCACGTGCACATGCCACAGATCATCAATGGAGCTTAGAGGACAACTTTTGGGTTTTTTTTCCTTCTACCATGTGGGTCCCAGGGATTGAAATCACATCATCCGGCTCTCAGGAGTGATCTCACATAGTCAGGCTCAGATGTACTTTTACCTGACAAACCGTCACACAGTCAAATCCTTTTAATCAGAGTTGACAAGAGGTACCATGAGCAAAACTAAAGTAATATTCAAAAGCAGGAACGGGGGAGCTGGCTCATCTGGTCACACGCCTACTACAAGAGCGTGCAGACCTGTGTGTTTGGATCGCTGGCACAGAGGTGTAGACGGCTCCTTGTCAGGAACACACCTGTAACTCCAGCTGGTGCAGGCGATGCCCGGAGCTCAGTGTCGTCAGTGGTGGCTCTGTCTGCTCAGGGAGAGATCTCCAGGTTCAGGGAGTGCTCTTGCAGAGGGCCCAGGTTTGGTTCCCAGCACTCACATGGAAGATCACAACTGCCTATGGCTTCAGTTCCAGGGGATCCAATGCCCTCTTTTGGTCTTCCCAGGTTCCTACACACACACACACACACACACACACACACACTCTCTCTCTCTCTCTCTCTCTCTCTCTCTCTCTCTCTCACACACACACACACACACACACACACACTCACACACACACATAGTTGACCTCTGACCTTCACATGCATATGCACACATGCACATGCACCTACACAGCTATGTACACGCACCACACGTACACAGACAAAATTAGGTCAAAACAAATTTGAAACAAAGGATGTTTAAAAATAGCCACCAGAAATTAAGATTTAAATAGCAATGAGAAAATTTAAGTGAAATAACATTGAGTTCTTTAAAAAAAAAAAAAAAACCCACAAGGTCTTAAAACTCCGAGTGCCTCCGTGAAGTCATCATTGAGTCAGAGGCATATTTTTATGAGCATTTTTTCCAGCAACTGTAAAAAGGCTCTTTTTGACTAAGCATTAACTAGAGAAATGGCAAGGGGGATATTTTTAAGCTAAGCCCAAATATTTCCCCCCCTAACTTTCATCTTCAAATCAAATCTCTTGTTCAATAACTTTGAAAGGATCTTTAAAAAAAAAGTTTAATTTTTTTGGGGGGGGCAGGGACTGCAATCGTTTTATCAACAAACTGTAATTTCTGTTTCAAAAAAAATCTGCCAGAGTTTGGGGTTTATTTCCAGCTTCGTTGGTCTCTCCATGCAAAAAGGGAGCTTGCACTGTGAGTTACCTGTATAAATGTCTGTGCTGACGTGTTTACATTCCCCGCGTTCAGAGCGTCTTCAAGCTCCGGTACCCGTTATTCTCAGAATGGAAGTATCACTTTGTCAATTGTCATTTCCTTCCTCCCTTGGAGGACTGAGGACTGTTGTGAAATTTAAGGCACATGATGACTCTCTGGATGTATCCCAAAATTTATGGGTTCCGGTTTCAGATTGTTAATGTTAATAGCATAAAAAAAAATCTGGACCGTGGATAACTAAAGAGGCCGTGGGCTGGTTAAGGGTGGGGCCCCGGGATGGTTCAGGAACACTTCTGCAAGGTCTGCCCCAGAGGGGTCGGACCGAAGGGTCCCTCACCTTCTGTCATTAGCTCAAGGTAGAGAGCCACCTGCGTCCCCCAGGCACTTAGCGATCTCTCTGCAGCCGTGCAGATCCTAAGAGATATCTCATCACGGGATCCAGTGTCTGACCAGCCCTCTGGGAAACAGAAAGGCATGGAACCTGGGGGGGAGGAAGCTCCTTTGGAATAGCTCAGGCAGGCGTGGGACACTGCCTGCTCCTGGAGAGCCGGGGCCCTGGCAGCCTTAAGGAGCGGGGCTCCACCGCCCGTGCCCGGGAGGCCAGTTAAAGAGGAGAGAAGGGGGTTGGCTTACTCAGTGTGGTCACGTTGGGAAGGGCAACGCGGCCGCCCAGCACCTCCTCAGCCCCAGCTAATCTATCTTCTGGGTCCTGAGCGTGGGGTTCAGGTTTAAATAGCAAGGGGTGCGTATGTGAAACTAAGCCGTCCCGGCCAATGTGTGTTCCTCCTATCACTGACCAGTTGTCTTGGCTCCAGCCTCTTCTTAAACGTGGGCTGACAAGTTGTCAGAACTGGAAATCCTAACCTGGCAGACAGCTTTCTCTTCGCTGGCACCACCTTCGCTTCTCTCGCCATGGGATTCTTGTGGAAATTCCAATATCTTGGGGTCCACTGCTATGAATCCGATAGCCCAAAGGAGGGGCACACCTGTCTCTTCAGGACTGCAGGCCTCAGCGACGACTGGGTTCTCAGGCCCTGACTCTTTCCTAGAGGCTGCTTTGATGACACCATCTTATCTTGTTCTTGGTGTCTCCGGAGAGCAGTGTCCCTTGCTCAGTGCTCTGGTTCCTCCTACACCAGCCTGGGGGTCCCACTCCTCTCTCCTAGCTCTTCCCTCCTTCACCAATTCTTACCTTCACAGTTACTGAGGTTAGCCCCCAAGGGTTCACCCCATTTCAGTCTAGCTTCCTTTTTTTTTTAACGCTTTGCTGAGAAAACGATTTTATTGAAAGTAAGAAGTTTGGGGGCAGGAAACATGGCTCAGTGGTTGAGAAGTCTTGCAGCTCTTACAGAGGACATGGATTCGGTTCCCATTCCTTCCACAGCAGCTAATTACAGTCCACAAGAGGGTGATCTGATGCCCTCTCTGCCCTCTGAGGACAATGCACCCACATGTGTGGTTCGTATTCATACAGGCAAGACTCTCATACATAAAATATAATTTAAAAAAACATCCTGTGTTTGGTGTGGTATGGTGTGGTGTGTGTGTGTGTGTGTGTGTGTGTGTGTATGTGGTGTGTGTTCACTATAGTATGTATGCATGTGGATATCCCATTTGTGTGTATGTGTTAAAGTATGCATGTGGATATGTTATGTGTATGTGTATGTGTGTGTATATGCATGCTATATTATGCATCTAAATATCCTGTGTGTGTGTGTGTGTGTGTGTGTGTAGTGTGTTATAGGTGTAGTATGTGTGTGGAGATCAAAAGGCAATTTGTGGTCCTCTCCCTCCACATGTGGGTCCTGGGAATCAAATTCAGGTCATGAGGCTTAGCAATGGGCACTTTTATCCACTGAGCCATATTACATTACCACCCCTCACCCCTCACCCCTCACCCCTCACCCCTCACCCCTCACCGCTCACCCCTGCCAGCTTGCTCTTTACAATCTTACTGTAATGCTTTGAGACAGAGCTGTGTAGGGTGCTGGGTCCAGCTTGGTTGTTGTTGTTGTTGTTGTTGTTTAATTGATGCATAATGTACATACTTGTGGGGTACAGCTAGTTGGTTTTATTTTTAATAGCTGTCATAACTGATTCACAGAGGAGAGGTGTATCATGGGGTGCATGTATTAAATCCCAGCACTCCATTTTCACCCCCATCCTCCAATTAAAAGCTTTTTATTGAACTGAGCTAGGAATCATGCGTCTTCCATGTGTCAGCCAGTGGTTTTACAAGCTCATTGGAAAGCTTTACCTTTTTTTTTTTTTTTAAACAGTCTCAACATCCGCCTACATTATTTGGGCAAATTTCAAACAGGTTAGAAAAAAAATCTGTTTCTAATATTTCCAGGAATGCCCATGTAAACACTTTTTTATAGGGCGATACCACAGTCTTGGCAACAAAAGCAAAAAAAAAAAAAAAAAAAAAAAAAAAAAAAAAACCACTTCAAAAGTCTCCCCGAGATGTCAGTTCTACAACAGAAAAGCATTCATGTTACAGTGAGTCACCTAATTTCTCCTGAGTAGGCAAATGAAGTTGAATTTCCTCTTGGTGAGCAACAGCTGCGTATATGTTACAAATAGTATAAAATATCATTAGCAAAATAATAGGTGGAAAATGCCAACCACCACTTGACATCGTAATAGGTCAGCGAATGCAAAACACTTGTTTGTGCAGGAAAAATATGTAACGCATCTGAAGTGTCTGGCTCATTTGAGAGCGCTGTCTCAAGACAGCCGAGCAGGCCTCCCTGTGGCTGGAAAGATGCTCAGTCACTCCTCTCTGATCACAGATGCTTGTCTATGTGTTGCTAGAAAACTCTAGAAAGAAAAATAAAACCTGAGCGCATCAATGACTCCGGCTGCAAGTTGCCAAGCGTCTGGGCGGACTGTCCTGGTCACAGTAGCCTGGAGAAAATCTCCAAGGAGATTAGCATCAACTCAGCTGCTTGTTTGCTCGCCATCAGTCACAGACAGACTTTGCATCAATGATCACACTCAGTTCACCATAAGTAGTGGTGTGGTTGTGTGTGCATCTGTGCGACTGTGTGTGGGGTATATGTGTGTGCATGTTTACGTGCGTGTTTGCATATATGAGTGTGGGTAGGTCAGAGATCAACATCAGGCGTCTTCCTCAGTTACTCTCCACTCTTTTTTTCTTTCTTTCTTTTTTTTTTTTTTTTTTTTTTGAGACAGGTACTCTCATTGAACTCAGAGCCCTTCAATTTGGCTAGTAAGTTCTAGGGGCCCTCCTTGTCCCCAGCTCCCTAACACTGGGATTACAAGTGTGCTCTGCTACACCTGAATCCTTGTGTGACATCCAAACTCAGGTTTGCATGGCAAGTACTTTCCTAACTAAACCACCCATACCCTCTGCTTTTGGGGGGGGTTGCCTTTTTTTTTTTTTTTTACTCCGCCCACACACACACATAGTATTTTTATTCTTGGTTGTGAGCCTAGCCTTTAAAGGCTGAGCCCATAATGCTTTTATGAATTATTTGGGAATTTCATACAGTGTACCTGATCACGTTCACTTCCTACTTTTCCTGGGTCCACCCTCCTATACTTGTCCCCCCCCCAAAAAAAAAACCCAAAAATAACAACCAAAAAACAAACAAACAAACAAAAATCTCAAAAAAGCCCACCAAGGCCAATTTGTGTTGCTCATGTCCTGAGAAGACAGAGACATTGATGACTTCTGTGGCAAACACCCTACACACAGAAAAGAACCAGTCCAGACAGGAAGCTATCCAGGAGCGTCCTTTAGAAAAAGACTGTACTCAAGACGCTGAACCTGAGGTGGAGCTCTTTACAGCTGATGGCTTCTGGCAGGGGGTTGGGGGGAGGTCTCGGTTTTCTTTAAGGGGGTTAGCCCCTGGGAGTTTGACCATGCTTCTCCTTTTTTAAAAAATAGATTTTGCTATATAATCCAGGTCAGCCTTAAACTCATAGTTCTCCTGTCTCAACCTCCTAAGTGTTGGGTTTACAGGCCTGTGCTACAGAATTCAAGTAGATATGGTATTTTTAATGAAATTCTTACTTTATTATTCATTCTGTAACATCTTCCTCATTTAGTGGATCAGAGACACGTGGCTGTTCATGTCATTCATTATTAAAGGGAAATCTAGGAAATCTAAATTAGAACCATCTGTATTTAACGACTTAGCAAAGCCTTGGCAGCGTGAGGGAGGCCCGGCCCTCCTCTTCGTCGTCGGAAACACTTTCTTTGCTTTTTCCAAAGTCGTGTTGCATGTGCTATTATTCTTGCTGTCATCAACTGCCAACTTCCGGGTTTCCAGTCTAAGGCAAGGGTATGTATATTATGTATGTATATTACAAGGATTCCTTCCTGGGAAGATACAGACATATGCGTTCTCCTTAGAAGGTCCCAATGACAAAACAAAGTACTGTCCCTCCAAAGTCTAACCTAAGGAACCAATGAGCTTGGAAGCCTGATGGGGAACAGGCGAGGGGTGGCTTACAGGGCCATGAGGGAGCCCCTCCATGCTAGAAAGGCTTCACCCAGCATTGCGATGGCTTCCCATGAGCCTCACAGACTTTTACTAGCCTCCCCAGCTTTTAGACTTTAACATATCCCGAGACCCCTAGGCCATTTGCAGTTAGGACAGAATTGCATACGAAGGCTGGGGAGAGTGGCCAGGGTCTCAGGGGAGGGCTCATGACCTACCCAATCTCTCCTTATCTGAGGAAATATCCACAGCCAACGGGTCCTGTTGTGATGGTTGCTTGAAATCAAGCAACACTGGTCTAAGTCACTATGAAGATAGTGACTGTTTTGCTTGGAGGATAGCACACTCCAACCCCAGACCGTGTGTGTGTGTGTGTGTGTGTGTGTGTGTGTGTGTGTGAAATGAGATGGATCAAAGGGAGAGTGAACTGATCTTCCAGTAACGGCCTCCCGAGCCCTAACACCGCGTTACCTCCATCAAACCCCTCAGTCCCAGCCAGGGCAGCAATGGAGGAGGTCCAGGGAAAAGAGGACTTCATCTCCTTCCCTAGCTGGGATGTGTGGTAGTGGAGAGCTACTGACCCACCTTGTGCCCAACTGGGCACAGGCACAGAGCATTGAAGCAAGGACACCTTGTCTTGTCTGCCTGGATTCTCAAGTCCTCTCTGTATGGCATAAAACTGAATTCCAAGTAGAGGAAGGACTCGGCGCTGGCGTTTCCTTGCTGCTCCCTTTATCTGCGTTACAAACATTATCTTCAATTGTAGATTCCTTGCAGGAATCTTGTTAAGCCGTATATCCATTTGTGAGAGGAGTTAATGCAGTTAAGATTTGGTCACATAATTGATAAAGCCACTTAGCTAGGGACTTGGGGCATATCATAGGAGCTCAAGCTATCAGCATCAATTAGAGAGAGGGAAACCAGGTATTTCTGGGAATGTCAAAGAATCGGATGCTCCAGCCTGAAGCAAGCTTAGCTTTTTGAGTGGGTCAGCCTGGATTCCCCTGCATCATGGCCATTTCTGGAACGTGTATAAGAATATATTTCCTTATGATACATTATATATATGTGTGTGTGTGTGTGTGTTTGTTTGTATGTGTATATATATGCATATGTATGTGTGTATATGTGGGTGTATGTGTATGTATATACAATAGACCCCCATAACCTGAAGTCCAAGATGAGAGTGTCCTCAGGGTTGGTTCCTTCTGAAAACTGGGAGGAAGGGTCAGTCCCAGCCTCTCCCTACCATCTGCAGGGTTGCTGGTGATCTCTGGTGTTCCTTGACTTGTAGAACCTTCATCCTGATGTTTGCCTCCATCCCCACATGGTGTTCTCAGAGAACATGTTTCTGGGGCCAGTTTCACTTTGTATAAGGACAACATTGTATGTCATGAGGGCTCCAACTCTTGTGATGTCACTTTAAATTAGAGAATTATGCCTACAACTCTGCCTCCAAGTGAAGTCATGGTTGAGGTACAGTGATTTACTACTTTGACACAGGAATACTGGGGGGTGGGGCACAATTTGTCTATAATGTTGGCCTCCACTCAAACCTCCTGACATAGGACCTCGAGGGGAAAAGCTGTGTGTTTGTATGGTGTAGCATGTATATCATGCATGTAACATTCATGTGTGCTTGTGTGATATTCATGGAGCGTGCACCATGCATGTGACATTCATGTGTGCTTGTGTGATATTCATGGAGTGTGCACCATGCATGTGACAATCATGTGTGCTTGTGTGATATTCATGGAGCGTGCACCATGCATGTGACAATCATGTGTGCTTGTGTGATATTCATGGAGCATGGGCCATGCATGTGACAATCATGTGTGCTTGTGTGATATTCATGGAGCGTGCACCATGCATGTGACAATCATGTGTGCTTGTGTGATATTCATGGAGCATGGGCCATGCATCGGACAATCACTTGTCACAACTCTTAGAACACTGAGTTTTGTTCTGTTTTGGGCTCAATTTTTTAGAACACTTAGCATGAGATCTGCCCTCTTAGATATGTAGGCACGTGGTACAGAGCTGGGAATATTGTATAGCTGATTCTTCATCTTGCATGGGTAAAAAAACTACACTTTTCAAACATGAATCCATAGTTTTTAAGAATGACCCCGGATGATGTGCACGCTTAGTAAAATCTGAAAGCCACAGAGCCACCTGAAGTGCCTGACACACAATGTCTCATCTCAGATACACTGATGAACAAAAGAGAACCATGCATTTAAATGTATAGCTGAGTTCTAGGAGGAATGAAAGAAAAAATAATCTCAAATGTCAAAACTGGAGAAATGAAGCCAGAGAGCTAAGCATTGGCTGGCCCGGGACAGCTTTAGGGCGTGAGACGGCAGAGAGTAAGTGGTTCTCAACCTTCCTAATGCTGTGACCCTCCGGGACAGCTCCTCATGCTGTGGTGGCCTCCAACTATAAAATTGTTTTCATTGCTACTTCACAACTGTAATTTTGCTACTGTTATGAATCATTATAAATATCTGTGTTTTCCAATGGTCTCAGGCGAACCATAGGTTCAGAACCACTGGTATAAACCCTTAGCAGCTGTGTATGTGTGTGTGTGTGTGTGTGTGTGTGTGTGTGTGTGTGCGCGTGCATGCACATGTGTGTGTTTGAGAAGGGGTAGGGACAGGGTGGGGACCTAGCCCAGGGTGTCACACATTCGAGGCAAATGCTCTACTGCTGTGCTTCATTTCTAGCCTGGGAACCTAATTTGAAAATTTCTCTGCTGACTCTCCGCTGGTGCCCATGACGGATGATAGCCATTGCACGGCTGAAGCAGAGAGGCTGGGCTAAACCCCTGTGCATAAAACATGGAGCTCTGAAGAGAAGCTTATCACAGAAAAGGGAGCTAGAAACAAAGCAGAGAGCCACTTCATCTGATTACAATTTTGGAGGCTGGGGCTCTGCTGGACACTCCGATCTGCTCTGCGGGTTTACAGGGTCAGGCGGCTTAGCCAGGGTACATCTAAGAACGGGGATTTGAGGGAGGTATTAGGTACTGGGGTTTGTTTTGAAGTACAAGAGAGAGTTGGAGTTTGATAAGGTTTGTTGTCAGGCAACTTGAGAACGGGCAGGGGTGGGGGCACTGAACAACTGGAGAAAGGTATCCTGGGAGTTGGGGATGGATTGGAAGTCTGGAGAGTGAGCAGAGACTGTCAAAGCAGAGCTTGCCCCCTTTACAGACAGCCAAGCAGGCCTCCATGCGGCTCCCCGCAGAAATCTGTAGTGTTGCCTGTTACTATAATACAATACCTTTGGAGGCATTATTAGAAAGTGATTGCACCTTGATAGTCTCAGCCCTTGGCCAACTGGCCCTGTTGCCTTGGAGCCTATGGTGAGGCAAGAGATTATGCCTGGCGGGTCTAGAGAAGGAATCTGCTAATCTCATAGGGCCTGGGAAGCAACAGTAATCAAAAGGAGCTGGAGTCCTATGATCCTCTCTGAGGATCAAACCTTTAATACACAGGCTCTGGGGAGACAGTTATATCTAAATGACAGCAAACTCAAAGGAGACCTGCCCCCTCACCCCAAAGCCCTCACCACCTGCCCATTCCCAGAGCCGGGAGGAAGAGTTGCAAGCTGAAATAGCTGGCCGTATCTGAGCTGGCCAATGGCTGCTGGGATATCACAAGCCTTTGTGCAGGAAGTCAGCATAGGAGGAAGCTCGTGTGCCAAGGCCAGGTGCCAAGTTTGAGGGGACCTGGGTTGCTGAGATTGCGTGGCACTTGGTGATTTGGGAATCTAATTTGGCGTATGTGCATGTGTGAGTGCATGTGTGTGTGTGTGTGTGTGTGTGTGTGTGTATGTGTGTGTGTGTGCGCGTGCCTGGGAAGGGGTGGGGATCCAGCCCAGGGTGTCACACGTGCTAGCAAATGTCCTACTGCTGTGCTTCATTTCCAGCCTGAGAACCTAATTTGAAAATGTCCCCGCTGATTCTGTGGTAGTTAAGTAGCAACTAACAGCTCTCATCGGCTGAGTTATTTATCAGAGGCCGGGTAATTTTTCTACATATTCCTCATGGCAATCCTACAAGGTAAACATAATTATTATCCCTCTACTGCAGAGAAAACTTTAACTCTGAGGGATAGGTAATGGATGTCTCTACATAACAGTTGTTCCCTAACTAACGACGCAGTATTAAACTTAGACCTCCCGACGGCTACATCAATATGCCGACAGTGGTTAACTCTGTGGAGTCGATTATAGATTTTATTTTGTTGATCCATTTTTTTAAAATTTCAAAGTTTTAAGTGTAAGATGCAGGGAGATGTAATAGCCATGAAAGAACTCAATGACACAACCAAATCACAAGCCATTGGGATGTGAGAGCAGAGGGGGGTCATCCAGGCCCCGTGTCCTGGGCGCCCCTATCACACCTGGGGTCCCACTGCTTGTTGCTCTTTTTAATCTCAAGTCCAGGACATGGCACTAGAGGCAGGCGGGAGAGGCTCAGGGAGACCACATCCTGACCCTGACAGACCTCGTCTCCCCCACCCCCACCACAGGTCAACCCTTTCAGAGATCGCATCTGCAGGGTATTCTCCCACAACAACGTGTTCTCCTTCGAAGACGTGCTGGGCATGGCGTCTGTGTTCAGTGAGCAGGCCTGCCCCAGCCTCAAGATTGAGTACGCCTTTCGCATCTATGGTAGGTACCTTGGTTGGGGCGGGGGTGCTGAGTGGGGAGAAGAAAAGGGCCAAAGAGGACCTGCCATGTATGAAATCCAACCACCGCTGGGGTTGCGTGACTGGCATTTGTTGGCTCTTTTGGGATATATCATGTTTCTTGAGTTCTATGAAAAAGCAGAACCGGTAGAGGATCTTGACTCTAGTTGACAGAGGCTCTTCCCTCCATTTCTTTGGTGTGAGTGGCTTTTATTATCGCTGTGACAACACAGCTGACAAGAAGCAGCTGAGGGGAGGGGGAGTTTGTTTGGGCTCAGTCTGAAGGCATATAGTGCACTGTGGTAGGGACAGCTCGGCGGCGGCGGCAGCGGCTGGCAAGCAGCCCACAGGAGCTGGCGTGAGCGGCTGGGATGCCTCACCTCCTTACGTGTTTTCAGAACAGGAATCAGAGATGACCCAGGATGTTGGGTGGTACCGTAAGCCTCCAGTCTGACCCTCTTGAGAAATCCATTTCCTCCCAAAGGTGCCACAGTCTCCCAAAACAGCACCAGCAGCTGGGGACCAATGGCTCAAACACACGAGCCTGGAAGGGTTGTTTCAGGTTCAAATTATAATGCCATCCAAAGGGTACTTGGGGTTGCTGGTGTGGCTACCTAATGAAATCTCTCTGAGCAGGCCAGAGAGAAATGGAAGACCCACGTGGGTGTGAAGGACTTGGGCTTGCCTGGCGGGAAGGTTGGATGGGACTTGCAAGACACAATGACTTCATAGACTCCACGTCATCATTTCATTTTCCCGGGAATCATTTTTTCTTACCTTGAAATGGAAGGAACTTGAGAGAGATCCTCTCTGAAGTCTTTGGGATCTGCCCTTCGTCTTGCAATGTCCCCTTAGCACAGTGAGATTCTCGGACCTCTCCAAAGCAACCAAAACAAGAATCAGGGAAACCTTGAGACGCCCTCCACAGTCCCTGTCTGTCTTAGTGTATCATGGTAACTCCTTTGCTTGCAGAGGCAGACTGGTGTCGCTCAGTACTGCTGCCCTTTCTGTTTAAGTAGGCCATCCAGCTTCTCCTGTCCTCAGACTCACGCAGGCTGAGGAAAACCTAAACTTGCTAGGATTACTGGTGGCACATCCCTGTAATCCTAGCACTCAGGAGGCTGGGACGGAAGGATAACTTTGAATACAAACTGGGCTACATAGTAAGACCTTGTCTTGAAGCCATGGCCTAGTGCTATATAGTTCAGTGGTAGAATGCCTGCCCAGGTTAGGTAAGCCTCTGGATTTGGTACTCAAACTAAACAAATAAACAACCAACCAAACAACCCCAAATTCTCTGTAATCTGAAGAATCTGAACAATAGGATTACAGTCTGAATTAAACCAAAAATGTCAGCACCATTTTGGAGAAATATAACAGAACTCAGAGTCCCTACAACAAACATTTACAGCACTCCAAAAGAAACCTAAAAAATGACCTGAAATGCAAGAACATTCTTTTAAATCTTGCTGCAGCCTTCAGAACGGAGACTGACTCTGACATGACCCAGATACTGAAACTCACTGATAAAAAAGTTTTAAAACAGCCATCACGACGGTCTTCGGTTCTTCGGAGAAAGAGAAGGAGTCAAGGAGGGAAAAATGCAGGAATGGAGAGGGAGAAGGAGGAGGGTGAAGTATTGACTTAGATAATTAGGATGCCTGGCCCTGCTGTGAGAGACACACCCAGGAAGGGTGTGACTTAATGCAGTGTAAAGGCAAACCAAGCGGGCTTCTGGTCAAGGACAGAGCAGAAAGAGACACCCCTTCTTTGGATGGCACCCACCCACACTGACAAATGTGATCTTGTTCTTTTTAATTTATATTTGGTGTGTGTGTGTGTGTGTGTGTGTGTGTGTGTGTGTGTCTGTGTCTGTATGTGTCTGTGTGTGTGTGTGGGGGGGTGTGGTGTGTGCACACGCATGCAGTACCCAAATAGGCCACAAAAGGGTATTAGATTCTCTAGAGCTGCTAGTTGTGAGCATCCCAACATGGGTGCTGGGAAGCAAACTCAGGTCAGGTCCTCTGCAAGAGCAGCACACGCTCCAGATGGATGAGCTGCCTCCCCCTATTTTTTAAAAAATTCTTTGATGACTTCATACAAGTATGTAATGTATTTATTCATTTTCAACTCCTAGTACCGCCTTTCATTCCTCTAAGACAACTGTACCCTTCCTTACCAACAAGAGGCCCCTCTAACTTTCATGTGTGTGTGTGTGTGTGTGTGTGTGTGTGTGTGAGAGAGAGAGAGAGAGAGAGAGAGAGGTGAGAGGTGGGTAATTGGGGTTGCTTAACCAATGGCTGAAGGGTTACTAAAGCAAACCACTCCCCTTCGCCCACACCTGTTAACTGTCAGTAGCTCTGGACTCAGGGGCCAGGCTTCAGGAGGCAGCCCTTCCCAGCCACGGAGGAGGGACTCTCTCCTGCAGATCTGAATGTGACCTTCTTTATTCAGTTGACTGATTCAAATGCTAATCTGTTCCAGAAATTCTCTCACAGACACACCAGGAAATATTTTTTTTTCTGTGCCTTTATCTGGCTATTCCTCAGCCAAGTCAGAGTGACAGACACATAGGACTGACCATCACAATAGCCATTTCCAATAAAGCAAAGGAGAATCGACTCACAAAAAAAGAAGATATGAAATCTCGGCAGAAAAAAATACAGCTATGAGAAGGAATTAAATGGGTGAAGTCTGGTAGCTTCGATGTGGGGAGACTGAGGCAGGAGGATCACATGTCCAAGGTGGGCTACGGAGGGAGTTCACGGCTAGCTGGGGGAACTTAGCAAGTCTGTATTACAACATTTTAAAAAGTGCTGGGATGTAGTTCAAAGGCAGAGCGCCCGCCCAGCCTGCAATAGCCTTTGGGTTCACATCTCACTGCCAAACAAAGCCAAACAAACACAAAAACACATGAAATCAGAAGTCAGTGGACGGGCTCAACAGGAGAACCGAGGAAACAGAGGAAAGGGTAAATCTGAAAACACACAAAGGAAAAAAAAATCTGAATAACAGAGAGAACAAATATTGAAAGAATTTAAGAACGGGGCCTCTGGGCCATGCTGAGTTAGAAAGGTTGAAATGTACAGCCAGGTGATCCAATTGGAGGGTAAGAAAGGTATCTGAAGAACTGATCACCCCGGATGACTTACATTTGGTACAAGACACAAATTCATAGTGAATGAATCTCGAGCCAAATGAAATCATACACCCATATATTAGCTCAGTAGTCTCATCCTGTATATGTGTGCCTGTGTCTGTGTGTCTATGTCTCTGTGTGCTGTCTGTGTGTCTATGTCTTTGTGTCTCTATGTGTCTGTGTGTCTGTGTGCCTATGTCTTTGTGTGTCTGTGTGTCTATGTCTCTGTGTGTCTGTGTCTTTGTGTGTCTATGTGTCTGTGTGTCTGTCTGTGTGTCCGTGTGTCTGTGCGTGTGTCTGTGCTTCTCTACGGCTTCCTGGTTCCTCATCCCAAGCAGTCCCAAGCATCCCGAGGGAGTAGTCACTGGATCCCAGGAGTCCTAGCTCGCTAGTCACCACCACGGTTCTGTCAGATGTGACAGATGTGCTGACTAAAGTCCCCGTCACGCTCTCTAGGACAAGACAGCTCCTCTAGCAGAACAGTGACCCAGCTCGGCCTTTTTATCTCAACCAAGAGTGTGTGGGTTGCAAGTTACAGAAACTTAGCTTGTGAAGCAACAGATAAAGGACAGACAGTGAATCTTAGTCTGCCTGGCGTGGGTAAAAAAAAAAAAAAAAACACTCAAAGCTCCTGGCTTCAGGAGTCTCGCTTCATGGTTTCAGGGTGCCTGCCAGTTAAGAGTCCAGGTTTGGCTTAACTGGGTCCTTCTTGCCTCTTCCCCGCTCCCCTTTCCTCCTCCTCCTTCCTTTTTCCCTTTCTTCACTTTTCCTCCACCCCTCCCTCTTCTTCCTTCCTCCTCTTCCTCTTCTCCTTTCTTCCTCCTCCCATCTCCTTCCTCCTCCTCTTGTTTTTATTCTCTTTGCAATAGGGTCTCACTATAAAGTCCTGTCTAGTCGGGAACTCACAGAGATCTACCGGCCTCTGCCTCCCCGGTGCTGGAAGAAAAGTGTACATTACCACTCCCAGCAGGATCCCCTCTCTTCAACCAGCTCTCCAGTCAATGGTCCAGCTAAGCTGCTCCTCATCTGGAGACCGCTGGCTGGGGAAGCCCCTTCGGGCTGCTGGCAGAGCACAGATCTTGTGTCCATTGACCTTTGGTCCTGGCTTCTTGCTGCCCAGGAGCTGGAGTCTGCCCTCAGCTTCTGCAGGCTACCCTTGCACCCTTGCCAATGTGACCACTTATCTTCAAAGATAATGAGGGGGAGTAACCCTTGACTCATCTACTGTTAGAAGGAAGTCTTCTGTAGTATAATCTGATCACGAATGTGCCATCTATCCCATCACGCCTGTTAAACTCTGTTGGTTGGAAGCAGGTTACAGTCGCCATTCAAACCAAACAGCACCAAGAAGTGTGGATTACAGGGGGTGTGGTGGTGGGTGGAGAGGCAGGGCATATTACAAGTGTATGTATCTCGGGCTAGCCTCAAATTCACTTGAACTCCTGATCGTCCTGCCTCTGCCTCTAGAGTTCTGGTATTATAGGAAAGTCCATCAAGCATAGCTCCAGGTAGATCTGTCTCTGAGAGGTTTCTCTACTCACAAATATGGAGTATGCCCACTATAGTCTCCAGGAGGAAAACCAAGGCCTGGGATACAGCTAGGAAGCTGTCAGAAAGCTTGGCAGCTTCTCTTCATGGCTGCTAAGGAAACCTCTGCTTTCCCAGACTGGAGCTTCTTTATCTGTGCCCATGGACTGAAGATGACTACCCTCGTGCCCGCGGGGCCTGTTCATTCTCTGCGTGACTAGCCACAGGCACTCTTCTCCATTTCGGTCTCTCAGAAGGTGCTGAATGGCTCAGCCAAGCCAATGATCTGAGACTTCGGGTTGGAATCAGCCTTGCCAAGGTATCTACAGCCAAAAGAAAAAGCAGAGTCACCTGCGTAAACCAGAGGTGAAGACACTTCCCAGGGGCAGGAAAAGCTGGCTCAAGCGTTGTGGCTCAAGTCTGTCATCTCAACACTGAACTGGGAAAGCTTAGAGAAGCAGCACTTCGAGGTCGTCCTCCCATGCATAGTGAGTTCAAGGCCCACCTAAGATTTATGAGCTTTTGTCTTGATAAAAGGAAGGAAAGAAGGAAAATGAAAGGAAGGAAGGAAGAAGGGAGGAAGGAGGAAGGAAGGAAGGAAGGAAGGAAGGAAGGAAGGAAGGAGGGAGGGAGGGAGGGAGGAAGAAAGGGTGCTGCTTCCGTCTGTGTTTTCCAGAGCCTAATAAACAAACTCTCCAAGCCCCTCAGGGAGCAGATGCTCACAAGCGTCTTCTAGACACAGCACCAGCTTTGCTGAGCTTTAGAAATGAGACTGTTCAATCCTCAGAGGTCAGACTGAGCGGGTGGGGCCAAGCTGGAGGCCAGACACACAAACACCAGTGTTTTTGACTCTCCCTCCATTCCTCTCCAGGACCCCAAAGCACACAGTTACTCCCCTTCCCCAAAGATCCCCAAGCACAAAGACCCAAAGCTCAACTTCTCCATGAAAAACTTTGGTGGAAATAGGTGTTTGGGACTCATGTCCTAGGCTGCATCCAGTATACACAGACAAGTCACAGTGTGCACGGCTGTCTGCTCAGTGTGAGACGGAACTCCAGGATCCTTGTGTCTACAGCCCGGTACCCAGAGGCTGCTCAGTCAGTGTGAAGCAGTGGCCTGTAAGGGAGAAGAGGGTGAAAATGAAGAGTAAAGAGAGAGACAGAGGAGAAGAATGCTTTGCTAATGGCCATGGCAGTCATTCTCACAAGAATTGAAAGACCTCTCGGTGCTCCTGACCTGATGACTCCGAGCAAGATTCGGGGACCAGGCACATTGGTGTTGCTACATATCAAACGTGTAGACTCTCTGCCCCCCCCCTTACACCTCTGAATCAAATCTACATCTTAGCAAGATTCCTCCCCTCCTTCCCCAGTTTATGCCCCTAAAAAGTCTAGAAAGCCAAGCTTTAGCCTCCTGCCTCCCAAACACTCGAATCACCTGGGAGTTAAAACAAAACAAGAAACAACTTGATGCAATGGTAGAGCCTGGCCACTGGGCTTTTACAACCCCCTCGCCCCCAGGGTATTTCTAATGTGCGTCGGTGCTCTGTATCAGCCGGGACTGCATCCAGCTACATGTTGCAGGGCCCCTGGTTTAAAAACCAAGACCTGCAGTCAGGCAGTCCAGAGCCGGAATGGTGGCTCCGGAAGATAATGCAAGGACCCAGAGTCTTTCAGGCTTCCCCGTCTGTAAAGTGTTGGTATGAAACTGTTTTCCTATCGTCCTCATGAGCACAAAATGACTCTTGTGCCTACAGACTTCTCATCGTTATTCTAGGCAGGGAAAGTGGTACGTGGGGGTGGGGAGGGGTGGGAGAAGGAGGGAAGATGGAATTTACATCCAAAGACACAAATAAGTCAACTCCTCACAAGCTTTCTTGGAATTCCACCAAGACCCTTCAGTTTATATTTCATGGGCCAGGATGATGTCATACGGCCACCCATGGCTGCGGCAGAGACAGGAAAGCCATGAATTTTCATCTGTCGTCTTGAACAAGAACTGTCTTGAAAATGGCTACTGGGTGAGGCTGCGGAGGGGCTAGAGCACCTTGAGGCCTGGAACTCACCTCCCGGGAACCAATTCTGCTTTGAGGGACATTCTGGCCTCCAGGTGACCAATGCCACATCTCCTCATACCTCCAGGACGATTTACCACCTGTCAGAGGCCAACATCTGGACCACACCTTCCTGAGGCCAAGCACAGAGATGCCAGTGGCTGGCTGAGGCTGCGGAGGGAACCTAGGGGAAATGCATCAAAAGCTTGCCTTTGGTCTGCAAGCAATGAGTGGTTTTTGCTTGTAGTGGTTCCGAACGTGTTTCGGAGAGAACTGGTGGCTGACCCAAGTTCAGTAAGCTTGTACGGTGTCGAGAAACAAGTGGGAGAGAGCCCCCACACCCACTGGAGTGGCCAGTCACAGGTTGTGAGTCCCAAGACTGCTGGGTCAGCATAGACAGAGATCCAGCCAACCGGCAGACTCCCTGGCCCTAGCCCTCTTCCAGACTGCTCTGCCCTTGCACCCCCAAAGGACAGGAACCATCCAGGAGTACATTTACTCTAACAAATTATTCTGTTTTCAGATGGCTTGGGACCAAAGCCATGTCATTTTCTGTAGTCTCCGCATGTGGGAGCCGGGCCAGCAGGATGCCTGGGGACACTGCAGGGGCTTGCAGAGAGGCTGCAGAGTTTCTTACCGGCAGTGTGGTGTCACTGTGGCCACTGGATGCTTCCTGTGCCCCCACCCCTTTAATCCCGCTCCTCTGACTCACTTCCTATGGTATGGAGGAGTTATAAGAGAGAGCCGAGCAGGGAGAGAACCCAAGAGCAGCTCAGACTAGGGCTCCAGCCATGGGCCAAGAATCCCGTCAGGGAAGTTCTGTACCTTCCATATGCACGTCTTGCCTTTGGGGACAGACATTTCTTGGCTCGGCCATAGAAGGACTCTGGTACTAGCAGACTCTGGGCCTCAGTTTCCCTAATAGCCCACTAGCTCTAGCTGTCATTCTTCAAAGTGGGATGCTGCAGTCTCTCAGGTTTTCATTTTTAGTGCTTAGCGATCAGCAAGTGATGGAGAGAGACTTAAGCCCTGGCTAGAGCCAGCAGGAATGCTCTGTGTCCCAGACTCATGACAAAGGAGGCCAAGTGTTCCCTTCACACTGCAGAGCTACGGCTATTGTTCTCATGTTATAGACAGGGAAACTGAGGCTCAAATAATGAGCTGAGATGTCATACACACACACACACACACACACACACACACACACACACACACACGCGCGCGCATGCACGCACGCACGCACGCACGCACGCACACCACGATGCGGAGAAGCCAAAAGCAGCTGCCCACAGTGGCTCTAAGGCTCTCTGGTATTAGGGATCTGGGCTCCTCCTACCTGTTCCTTTGCTTTCCATTCCCATGGCTACCTCATTGTCTCGAAGATCTTCCCAGAAGTCATTTCCCCTTCTGCTTCAGATCTTATCCATTTGGCCACCTCTTGCAGCAAGAGAGGCTGGGAACCAGTGTTCAGTGTGGATGGGTGGCTTTTTGTGGCAAAGGCAGGGGTGCACGGTAAAGAGCACAGATTATCTGTAGAGTCTGAATGGAAGGATTTAGTCATGACCCCATCAACTACTAAGGGTAAGCGGGCATCCATTCATCTGCATATCCTAGAGACTTTGCTCTGCGCTGGGCACTGTCCTCAGAATTAGGATGTCAAGCTATATGGAGAGTTACTCCGGCCCCTGGCCCTCTGTGGGTACAGTCAGAGAGAGTTCTTGAAGCAACCCAATAGGGACAGAGGCATGGGGAAATGCCCAAGGATTTGGGTTCCAGAGCCAGGCCGCCTTCCGCTCCTCTACTCTGCCAGGCTCCCGGCCACCGATCTATAACCTGGCTTCTGCGCTCTGAAATGGAGAATCCCATAGACTTTGTCATCGGGCCAGGTCAGCCTAGGTGGATTTGAACTTTGCTCTTCCATTCTCTGGCCCCATGGACAAGCTATATCATAACTAAACCTCAGTCTCCTCTTGGCAAAATAATAAAAAGGTAGATGGTGAGGATTCAGTGAATCTGCGCACACAGTAGGCACGCAGCCAATGCTTGCAATTATTGCAATCACTGCTGCCTACAGTTGGCCCTTCTGCGCATGTTCACCCCTACCAGCCAGCTAGGCCATGCCCCAGATTCTAGACCCACTTGGGGCAAGTGGACCCCACTCGAGCTCTCAGAGACTCATGGGAGTTGGTCCACAGGCCAGAGACTCAGCCTCGATCTCCTCTGCAGACTTTAACGAGAACGGCTTCATTGACGAGGAGGACCTCCAGAAGATAGTGCTGAGACTGCTGAAAAGCGACGACGTGTCTGAGGACCTGCTGATGGACGTCACGCACCACGTGTGTATCCAGAGGCTGAAGGAAGGGTGGGACCCGGGGCTCCAGGTGGTCACCCAAAGCTCCCAGATACAGGCCATATTCTTTGGAAGGGATCGGTCGAGTCCCCTGCAGCTGCCTTGGGGATGGGCGGCACACGGTGCCCTGAGAAGTGGGTACACAGTGGAAAGAACTTTGCCTCCTTTCTATGAGAGGAGTCTATGTTCCCCAGAACAGTGTATCCTGCCCTCCCTCCAGAGAGCTTCCCACCCACACAGGGCACCAAGGATCACAATGTCCTCTCCCGTGTTATTCATTAGGAGCCCAGTGCCCAGATGTCCTAGTGACAAAGCCTACAGAGAGCCCTGAAATCCTAAGATGAGGCACAGGCCCATGTGTCCTCAGGCTATGAGAACCCCTGAGTATCTCAGGTCTGGATGGTACCACCTGACTCAGGCTTCTTACAATGCCAGGCCCACGTTAATGTCGGGCTGATGAGGTGAATGGGGCCTACTGTTCTCACTTCCACATTGGTGTTGGAGGGCCCCATGAGGAGAGTCCTTCCAGGAGAAAGCCCATGAGTCCTCCTCTTCCCCTACCTTCGCTCACACACCCTCACCTCTCTGTGGGGCAGGGGCCCTGAGACACTCTGGCATGTGGTAGGTAGTTCCTCCACACAGACCATTGTCTCCCTCCTCTTGAGACCCATCTCCTGTCAGGCCCAAGGCTCCTCTCAACCTCCTTCCTTCTGCCAGGTCCTGAGCGAGTCAGATCTCGACAATGACAGCATGCTTTCTTTCTCCGAGTTCGAACATGCAATGGCCAAATCTCCAGACTTCATGAAGTAAGACATGCCCGAGGGCAGGGGTTTTCCTCCAAGGCTGGAGGGAGAGATGGTTCTGTAGTCTCCCCTGGACTAAGGGTTATCTCTGTCTTCCTGTGGAAGTCATGGGTTTCCAGGGCTTCACTCCTTCTTTCAGGAATAATAAAACTAAAGCTTCCTAAACATCAGCTAACCTTGGGGAACCGAGACAGGGGCTGGCCGGATGCCAGGGCTTGCAAACCATGTGTGGGGTTGGTGCAACCCCAGAGCCACTGCCCCTGATGGCAGAATCTATGCATGTCTCTCATATCAGCCTTCAGATCCAACCTGAGCATAGCCCACTGCTACCCAGATACACTGGAGATGACAAGAGAAAGACATCATTCTGCTGGAGAGCAGAGGGGGTCTCGGCGATCTAGGCTCCAGACTCCCTCCAGGTGGCTGGCTCTCCTCAGTTCCAAGGCCATATTTACCAGTCTCCAGTTCCTTCCGATTCTGGGTGAATGCATCATCTCTAGAGATGGTCCTCACCATGGCCCAAGAGGCCCTCGTATGTATGCCGAGCTGGCATCTGGTGACACGGGCCTTCCACGCTGGCCTCTAACGCTGCCCCTTGAGCTCATAGGCAAGATGAGTTTGATGGTGAAGGATGGTGACTTTTGACATTTTTGAAAACCAACTCAAAAAGGACAGAGCTGGTCTAGCAGGAACCTTGGCATGAGCCAAGATGGCTGCACATCCCCGTCTCCCTCTCTCCCTCTCCCTGACCCGTCTCTCCCTCTTTGTGACCCATCTCTCCCTCCATTCTCTCTTCTCCTACACACTTACTTCCACTGCACACCAGCAACCTCTGGGTTGTCAGGCATAGCCTGTCATATACCATGGCCTCCCAACAGTTTGTGTCTGTTTGATCTCACTTCAGCGACTCTTAAAGTAATGTCTCAGCTCAATTCTGAATTCCCAGACAGAGGGATTCTGACTGGCCCCTCTGGGTCAGGTGTCATGCGTCTTCCAACCACCTGTATGGACATGACATCTCTAGGTTCCAGGGCTGTGGCTGGGGCAGAACCTAGAGATGGCTGTGCTTGAGTCACCCTGTCAGAGGAAATCCCTCTCCCTCCTCAGCATCCCGCACAACATGGCCGCTGGAATCTTACCTGCCCCTCACCTGTGTCTGAGTCACTCCTGTGTCTTTCTGCTGGCCTCCCAAAAATTCAGAAACCCCTCGTGTTCTGGTGATGGCAAAAGAAGCTTAAAGCAAGTTAGGGGAAATATCTTAGACTCCTTGCTACACAGTCACGAAGACCCGAGTTTGACCCCTAGCATCCGTGTTAGAAGCTGAGTGTGGTGGTGTAGACTTGCAATAAATAGCAAGGTTAGGGAGACTGAGCAGCAGGGTCCCTGGGCTCCCTGGTCCCAGCAAGAGACTTTGTCTAAAAAACAAAAACAAAAGCAAGGTAGATGACTCCTGAGGAACCACACCTGGGCTGCTCTCCTGTCTCCACACATATGTACACTCGTTGACACTCACGAACATGTGTATACACACACACACACACACACACACACACACACACACACGACTGAATCAGCTTGGGACCATTGCCTACAGAAAGGGGCATGGTGGGACAAGGCAGGGACCTCTGACGGCTCTGGGTCTCTCTTTCAGCTCCTTTCGGATTCACTTCTGGGGGTGCTGACGTGGAGGCCACGGCCCGGTTCAGCAGCTTCAAGGAAGACTACTGGACCAGCCCCTGCATCCGGGCTCTGTAGAATCTGATTTGAATTATGACTCAGCTCTGTCCCTCCTTCACCTCTAGAATACTGTTTGCTAAATAAACCTGTGTTTCCCCATCCATACCCACTGCCTTCTGAAAGCAGGGTCCTTCGTAGGGAGCTGCTTCTAGGCCTCAGGTTTGCCAACAACTCCCGGCAAGCGGGAGGGTTTTTGAGAACTGAGTTCAAACCTCGACCCATGACAGAGGAGAAGACTAGGCCAAATGGAACAAAGTTCGGAAGGGAAAGGCTCGTCCTTCCCGCCTCTGGAAGCCGCCCGTGTCAGGATGTGTGCATAGCTGTCGTTCCAGCGGGCGCCGGGCTTGCCTGGCTCCCTCCCAGGGAGAAGACATCCTGGCCCTGCTTGCCACCCTCGGACCCTGGGGATGGGACCACGTGGGACCAGAATTTAGGTCCTATTTGTTTTGCCCTTCAGCCAAGCCTTGTAATGAGTTTGGCCACTCGGGGGACACTTTAGGGTCCCCGCTGTCTAGAGACTCTGGAACACGGGAGAAGTGGATCATGGGAACTTGTGGGAGCTGCCAGAAGGCCATCTGCTGGGCACGGGTTTCTTATCTGTGCGGGCCTGAGGGAGGGGGATAGCTCCGGTTACACAGGAAGAGTTATCTTGCCACAGTGTACACTTGAATCCTGTCTTTAGGTCCTGATTCCCCTGTTCAGTGGCAATAGAGACTCATTACTCGACAGAGTCCCCCTGATCTAATCCAGATGGGAGGAATGCTGGGGGGAGCCCAGTGGTGCCGCACACGCTGGAGCTGAGAGGTCTCCTCCCAGAACCATCGATGGGACTCTGTGCCCTACCCTCCGCCCTATCAAAGTTTCCCAGGATGTCCGAAGCAGCCATGGCAGGAGAGCGGACTTTGACCTAGGCTTGCTGTGACCTTGGCACCCGCTTCCTGAGGTCATGTCGCTATAGGTTAGTCCCAGGTTACTCAGCTCTTCAAGAAATATGCTCAGGTACGTGTAGACACCTAGTCAGCCAGCTCTGGCCAGTCAGTGCTGAATACAAGACGTTGCCTGCTTCAAATGGCTTCCTCTCTCAAGAACTGCCTGCTGTCCCCCCTCCCCCCGCCCCCTGGTGTCCCACAGCCAGGCCCCTGGGATCACAAAGACTCCCTCTGTCTCCACATCGGTGTGTGATATTTGAGAAACCAGGACTGAGGAGCCCAAAAGACCGGGTTCCAATCTTGCCTGTGCTGTTTCCTTACTGTGTGCAACTTTCTCAGCATCCCGGAAGTTCCCCGACTTCATCAGTGATGGGGCGTGGCGTGGGGCGGGAGGATGATGGGGCGTGGCGTGGGGCTGGAGGATGATGGGGCGTGGCGTGGGGCGGGAGGATGATGGGGCGTGGCATGGGGCGGGAGGATGATGGGGCGTGGCATGGGGCGGGAGGATGATGCTTTGCTCACAAGTTATCCCAAGGAGCAATTAAGCGATGCCAAGGCTCCAGGGAGATTGCTTGGATTATCAATCAGACTGGACTAAGAAACGCCCAGGGGGTTAGCGACACGTGCCTTGGCGGTGTGTGTGACTTGTGTGTTTGATGGTGTTTGCAGAGATGACTAACTGAGGGTGGAAACCCCACTCTGGAAGTGAGAAGCATCATCCAGCGGGCTGTGGTCCCAGACTCCGTACCAAGAAATGGGAAAGCGGGCTGAGCAGCAGCACCGAGGGAAACTGGGGGTCTTGCCACCCACCCCAGACACTGCTGGGTGTTCTCAGCTATGCTTGTGCAAGCAGACAGGAGGTCTCCGTCCCCGAGTGTGGCCCTACTGAGCCTGACCATAGTCATCCCCACCTGTCTCAGCCTGGGTGGCCCACAGTGGCTGGGCACTGCTTCTTGGCTCGAATCCCTCGGCTTAGCTCTCCCCACGCGCCCAGGACACCTTCACGCGTGGTGACAGGATCCAGCCGAGAGGCACGCGGGATGGTTGTGGCTGAAGATTTTATTACGAGCAAGCCAGCCTGGTCAGGCCAAGGCTCCCTGGTATCAGCCACCTGGTGGTGTCAGGCTCTGAACTCGAAGTAAAGGTCCCGCCTTTGCCTCTCCTGAGTGGAAACTCTCTTCCCTGACGGGAAGGTCTGGTAGGTCCTCACGTAGTCGGGGGATACTCTTAATAGGTTCCACTTACTCTTCTCGCTCAGAGGAGGCCTGAGGGTGAGGACGGGCCATCGTCAGGCAGTGCGCCCCGGGGAGGGGGAGGAATGTTCGTCATAACCCGCACAAGCCCACTAAAGCTCTGTGGCCCTGCGGCCATGGTCAGCGGGACACCTGCTGAGTGAACGGGGACTGGGAGAAAAGTGACTTGGATTCTGGTCCTGTCTCCTGCTGCAAACAAACCCACGTGGCGTGGCGGGGGAGCTGCTGCTACTGTTACCCTCTTGGCTTTGTTCTGAGGAGTCACTCAGCCGTTACAGGCGATGCTGGCTGCTGATGTGGCAGAGACGGTGGTGGGGGTGGATGGTGCACGTGCCAGTGATGATGGTGGTGAAGGTGGTGGTGGTGCTGGTGGTGCTGTAACTCTGAAAGGCTAGAGACTGACTCCCCGGGATACTGACATTCCCCAGCCACTTAAGATTAACCCTCTGTATCGGGCACGGCACGGTCAGCAGTGCAGACTACTGGGTAATTTGGAGAAGAAAGAGATACAAGGACCTCAAGAGGGGGCACACATGGCAAGATGTCAGGAGATCTGTCCCCAGGAAAGACTCAGTCTCAAAGGACTCACTGGCTCGGAACTGCCACAAGAGAAAGACAGTCAACACAAAGGCTGAGCAGACCGCAGCAAGCATAGGTCTCTTCCCAGATGGGGTCTCTAACCACCAGGCCACACAGCCCCAGCTCCTGAGGTCTGCACTGGACTCAGTTTACTTCCTCATGCGCCAGACCCATCTGTCTTACAGAGAGGCACTTTTAGAGGCAATGCCAGCAAAGTGTACCAAACTCTGTGGGAGCAGCTGCTGTATGTGCATCTGCATGCTGAGGCGGGGGCTCTTGAGACAAGCGGGGGGGGGGTTTAAAGGTTAGAAACCCAAACCTGTCTGCTGACCTCCTGAGTCCACGCCCCTCCCAGACAGAGACAGGTGGGTTGCAAAAGTGGGGTGGGGAACAGGCTTCGAGCTGGTCTCTACCCCTGCACAGGTCACCTCCTTCCTCCAGCCATTAGGCCCCTGAGAATAAACTTGTGAAACCCCGGGCTGCGGGCTTTGGGCTTAGGTAGCAGGAGGGAGCGAAGGTCTTTCCTGGGGTGGGGGGTGGGGCGGGCGACGGACCCTCCAATATCAGACGCCAGAGCTGGGCGATAAGGCGTTTCTTACTTTGTTTAACCTGGCTAGTTGGACTTTTAAGATAGTCTCAAGTCCCTAGTGCGAGACCAGGATCCCAGCACATCGCAGCCGGGGTTCCACAGGAGGGGAGAGGTGAGGGTGGCAAGCGGATGACCCGTCCCTAGTCCATGTAGTGTCCTATTAGTCCACCAGAGGGCAGCAGCGGCTCCAGCTTTGGACTGGTGCAGTTTTGAGAAGGGCCTTTGCAGAGGAAGCAGCAGGCAAGTTCCCACTAGCAAAGGCTGTGGAGTACAGCATCTGGTCAGGAAAACACTTCCTGACCTTCCCATGCAGGTTTCTGGCGTCCTCCCCCGCCCCCCAAAAGCTGCTGGACCCGGGACCCTCTGCAATGGCAGGCACCACTGGCTAGGTTAACTGTTTCTCAGGGTCTCGACTGGAGGAGGAGGAGGAGGAGGAGGAGCCCTGTGGATGTGTGTTTGTTGACAGCAGAGAGGAAGAGAGGGACACTCACAGGTCGGTGGGTAGTGGGTACCGGTCCGGCTCCTTCACAGGCAGTACAAAGTAAGGAACACGGGACACCGTACCAGTCTTGTCTCGATAATACTCCCGCTGCTGCTGGACTGTCTACAGCTCGGCAAAGAACACACAGTGCAGGTTGTTACTGTACCGCCTGTTCCTCCATATGGCTGGCCAGGGGTGGAGCAGCCCCACCCCACCCCAGTGTTCCTGGTGGAGTCCGTCCTCCGTCTCTCTCCGGGACAGTGATATCACACAGCGATTTTGAAGCCGAGAGTAAATGAGACCAAGCTGCTAAGAAGTCTGAAATCCCAGCTTAACATCTGCACGCCTAAACGCTGTTCACACAAGCATGTTCTAGGCGCACGCATGGGTAAGTTCACCCATGTCCATGCGAGCATGCTCTAAGTTCTGCCTCTCCCTCGCTCCTGGAGCAGGTGCATCTGTGTGAGCCAACATGCGGAGAAAGCCTGCCACTGACACACTGGCAGACACACACTGACATGACTCCGTGGCTTCTCAGAGCCTGAGACCATCTAGTCAGCCTGCCCCGGGGGAACTTCCTCGCTCGGGACAAGTCCCCTGCGCTGACACCAGACAGGGACTGTATCCTTCCCACCTAAACGGAAGGGTATTTGTGAGAGAAGACTAGAGCGATGCCTCATTCCCACAAGGGGACAGTGGGTGGGCATGCACATGCTGAATCAGAGACACTGGGGTGTGTGGCTGGGTCCCCCCATCTTCATCTCTCCGTTGTGGACACACTCTCGGTACAGCGGGGCACACTCTCGGGGGAATGAGGGCTGAGGAGGATTAGTGGGTACAAGGGAACTTCAGGGGGGGCCTTTGTGTGTGATTTCTCCTGGGCTTTGCTTTTGGCTTTTCCTTCACCTAAGAGGCAAGCAAGTATCCCGTGCTTGCTAATTTTATGTGAACTTGATCCCTCTTAGAGTCATTGGGGAAAAGGGAACCTCCATTGAAGGCTCCCCAGCTTCAAGGGCTGCGAGTGAGCAAGACAGAGCTGCCGAGATCCCCGGATTATGAAGTCTCCTCTTCCCCTGACACTCTGGAAAGGCAACCCCGTCTCCCGCCACACGGGCCTTCCCAGGCTGGGAGCAGGCAGGCAGCTCACCCTGTAAAAGTTGGTGAGCTCAGTGGTGCGCCCGTTGTCCAGGCTGGATCGGCTGTAGGTGGGCAGGTGCAGCCACTGGTCCCAGTTCTGTGAGCGGTCAGACAGCACCAGGGAGGTGTTAGGGGAGAAGATGGTGGGAAAGCGGCCGCCACTGAGGAGCGCGTAGCTCTTCTCCAAGCCTTTATGGCGCAGGTCCTGGAAATACTTGAAGGTGGTGTTGCCATAAGAGGAGCCGAATGAGGTAGCCACACCGGGGACATGGCCTTTATACCTGCAGGGACGGCGGGGAGGAGGTGGGACAATCTCATGACGCCCGCGGCTAGTCCCCAGGCAGGCCTTTGAGGACTGAGGGTCCCTCTGGCTGAGAAAGGATCCTTAAAGAGCACTAGAATGCTTAGGTCTTTGAGGGATGGTCACACAAACTGGCCCCTATACGCTCTCAGGGAGCCTGCAGCACTTTCAGAGGTATGTGGATCCTCTAGCTCTTCAGGGGCCAGCCAGAAGGTTCTGGTGCTCTGACCCAGGTCCTCTGTGCTCATCTCATTATGAGAGAGAGAGAGAGAGAGAGAGAGAGAGAGAGAGAGAGAGAGAGAGAGAGAGAGAGAGGCTCAGCGGTGAAAGGCCGTGCCGGCTTGGTGTTCTGTGGCACAGGCCTAAATCTTGTTCCTGTGAACGGAAGTTCCCTAAAGAAACTGAACTTTCAACTCAACGGTTTTCAAGGCCGAGTCACTGATGAAACTCAAGGACTGAGAATTTGAATGTTGCAGGTCCTGAGCCTAACTGCATCCTGTCTTAGGCTTTCCGTATGCCCCTCAACAGCTGTGGTTTTGCCCACCTCTGTGTCCGACCTGATATCCAGTGGCGAATAGGGAAAACTCTTTGGAATGCATTTCCTTAAAACCCTAATTTCTTCTAACCAAAGGGCTAAGTAAGACTGCCGTTAGATAGCATGCGGGGCCTATAACAGAGGAAATTTGCTTCGAGCACCTACCCAATGTTCCCCCGATGTATTTTTAAAGTGTCTTGATTTATGACTTTGTTCTGTTACTATAAAAGCTTCATCCAACATTTGCCACGTTGGAACACAAAATTTGGGGTAATTTAACTCTGCATTCCAGGCCCATAGACACTCATATTTGGCTCTACAATAAACTCTCTGCTCTCCTTTGAGGTGAAAATTGTGTTGTTGGTGGCTTTTTGATTTTGCTTTTTAATTAAAATTTTTTTTTGAAATTTCATACATGAGTACTGAATTTACATCCGTTCTATTCCTCCATCTTCCAACTCCTCCCACTCCTTCTCCAGATAAGTGTAGTTTCCGGTTGATACTGCCATGGCCACACAAAGGTGCTTATTCACGTGACTCGGGGCCTTGGCCATGGATCTGTAATGCTAAATGCCCGTGAACAACTCTTTGGATGCCAAGGAGGCCCAGCAAGCGGGTCAGAAGATGTGAAAGTGAAGACTCAGTGGCCCTTCTGAGATGGGAGAGCCTTGGCTACATGGAGCTAACAGAGGAAAGATGCCCAGCAGTGTCAGACACAGACCAAAGCTTTCCAGCCAACTGAGGCACCACTCCTCCCCGCTCCTCCCGCTCCTCCCCATTATTCCCCACTCCTCCCCACTCCTCCCTGCTCCTCCCCGCTCCTCCCCATTACTCCCCACTCCTCTCCACTCCTCTCCACTCATCCCCACTCCTCCCCCCTCCTCCTTGGCCAGCGCCTGATCCTCCTCCCTGTTGTTAGCACAGAGGACTTCTCCCCTCCACCCTGGAAATTTCTCTTTTCATTATTTTGTACTTACACCCACTTCCCTGACCATTCATTTGAGTCTCTTCATGCTTCTCCACTACAGAGAGAGAGGAAAAGAGAGAGGGAGAGGGAGGAATAGAGAAACAGAGACAGACAGACAGACAGACAGACAGACCACAGACATGTGTGGAGGCTCTTCCGTTGCTCTCCACCTGACTTTTTGAGACAGGCTCTCTCACGGAATCTGGAGCTTGCTTGGCTAGACTTGCTGTCCAGTGAGTGTCGCTGGGCCCCCCAGACTCCCCGGGGCTCACATTACTGGTGCGCTCTACCACACTTGGATTTTTGACTTTATGTGGGTGCTAGGCAACTGAACTCAGCCCCACAAACCACCTCTGTCCTAGTCACTCACTGTTCTAAGGCTGTGAAGAGACTCCACAGCCAAGGCATCTCTTATCAAAAAAAGCATTTGATCAGGGACTTGCTTAGAGTCTCAGAGCATTAGTCCATTATCATCATGGCGGGGAGCAGGGCATGGAATGGAGAGGTATATACTAATCTACAGTCAGAGGAAGAAACACTCTGCTTGGTATGGGCTTTTAAAACCCCGTGCCCATCCCCAGTGACACACTTCCTCCAACAAGACCCCCCCTCTCCAACAAGGCCACACCTCCCAATCCTTCTCATCCTTTTAAACAGTCCCACTCCCAGTGACTGCCTTTGGGAGCCTGTAGCCGTACCACAGTGCAAAATGTACAGTGCATGTAGTCCAACTTCGAAAGTCCTCATTTTTCACAGTCTTAACAATGTTGAAAAGAACAAAGTTCAAGTCCCCGAGACCGAGACTAAAGCAACCTCTTAATGATAACACCCCCACACACCACATAAAATCAAAAGTGAAAAGCAGGTCACATATTTTCAACATACAACAGCACAAAATACACATTACCATTTCAAAATGGAGGAAAGGAGGCCCAGTGAGGAAATCCTGGGTCAAAGCAAGACCTAAAACCGGCAGGGAAAACCCCAAATTCTGCATCTCCATGTTTGATGTAAAAGCGCTCTTCAGATCCCAAGTCCTTCTGGCGATGTTGGCGGCAGCACACTTCTTTCTCTTGGGCTGGTTCCACTCTGTCAGCAGCTCTCCTCAGGAGGTATCCCACAGCTCTGGCATCTCTAATACATCAGGGTCTTCAACAAAATCCAGGCTATACTTTCACAGCTTCACACAATGGTCTCTCCGGACTTCCATGCAGGGACACCCTGACGCGTGCTGGGCCTCAGTGGCTTTCCGTAGCTGTGGAGGGAAATGCCACAACCCTTGCCCTGCATATCCATCCTTTGATAAAGCCAGGTCGTGTATGTGGTCGAAGCTGTCGAGTCGTTCTGCTTGCAGCAGCTGGAGCTTGCGGCCCTCTGCGCAATTACGCATGTGCCAGCTTCCGGTTGTTGATGGAGTCCTTTGCTGCTTAAGCTTCCTCTCAATTCCCTTTCACGGTCTTTTAAAGGCTGGGCTCCTTTGGAGTCTGTTCTGACACACAGGCCATGGCCTTCACCATAATCTAGCCTAGGAGTTCCCTTCAAGCACCGAGTGTTGCTTGCAGCTGCACCCTACACATCTCCCTTGGGTCTTTCCAGGGCATGACCTGTCACTCCTACTTGGCCCAACAGTCTGGCCTTAGCTCCACGAAGAGTTCTCCCTTCCTGCCTGGGTGAAAACCAGACATCTCCACCCCTCACACTCAGCCAGCCCTTGGGTCCCTTCTCTCCACTGCTCGGTCCTGTCTCCTTCACGGAGGCTTGGTCCACAGCATCTTTGTTGCTCTCGTCACTGTGCTCCAACCTCTCCTCCTTGAATCCCACAGGCCGGGCACGGCACCGCCCAGCATCAGGTCCTAGGTGAGGTGGTTAAAGTCCTGTCCACCTGCACCCTCAAGGTCACCTGATATCACAAGCCTCCTGCGGTTCTGTAGGTGCCGTGTCCCCTCCCTCTCCGGTTTCTCTCTGTTTGCCTCCTCCTTTTCCTGGGTTCTTATCCTGTGTCTCCAGCAATCAGGACGTCGATTGTCCATTTCACTCCCTCTGTCCCTCCCCCATTTCCTTTTGAGAAAGGGTCTCACTGTATAGCCTTGGCTGGATTGGAACTTGCTATATAGGCCAAGCGGCCTCAGACTCAGAGCTCTGCCTGCCTCTACCTCCTGAGTCCCAAAGGCATGTTACCACACTGTCTCCCAGTGTTAGATGCTCCCTTGGGACCTGTCGGATTCCACGCGTGCCTGAGAGCTCCTCCCCCTCCTGGCTCTGATTTGCTGCGGGTGGCCTTTGCACCTTGACCTCCCCTCCATCACTCGCATCAGTCTGGCCGTTCAGATGGCTGCAACTCTCCACACCCTCCACCAGAGGGCGAGCTTCTCAGATGCAGAATGGGGTTGGGTTTTACCTCTCTGAGTCACTGGTTCTTCCTAAGTGTGTGTGAGGAGAAAATGAATTGTGTATTAAACAGATAAAACAGATGGGCAGATAGTGCACCAGCAGCGGTGGTGATGGGCACAGTTGAACACAGATTAACAAGCACCAGGAGGTCAGTGACTGTGTTCAGGGGCTTGTATATACGCCCTAAGACAACCGCCCTCCGTGAGAATTGATGCCTTGCTATACCAGGACAACCCCAGAGACGCTCTGGGAGCACGAGGAGCTCTATAGCTCCTCTGTCCCTACATTCCAGACGCCCATCTTGCCCCAAGGGATCAGTGTCTCCAGAGGCCCCCTTGAGCCTCTGCCTTCTTACCAACACGTGTAGGCCCAGAATTAGGTAGTAATAAACTATTTCCTTACCTGTGGCTTCGTGGGGGGCGGGGGCGGGAGGCAAGAAAACTATGTTGACTGACAGACAGAGCTGCTGGTTGCTTTCCATTGTGGTGAAAATATCGCAGGTCCCTTTGGCTCCTGCCTCGCCCCTCCCACCAGTGGGCCTGGGATCTGGGAGCAAGAACACTGTCTGGGTCAGAGCAGGAAGTCAAGTCGCCAAAAAAGGAGGCTGAGCTGGGGGATCACGCCACTGGCTCCACGGGTCTGTCTCTCCCCAGCCCCTTTGCTGTGTTCTTTAACTTCTCGGGCTCTGGATACTTCTGTGTCCACTCCAGAGCCCTTTCTTCTGGGGTCCTCCCGGACTTCCTGCTGACCGCCATGCCGCGTCGGATGTAGAGACTGAGAGCTCAGGAGGCTTTGTTGCCCTCTCCTGGGAGCATGGGTGACCACGTTGGTCACTCTCAGAAGACAAACTCCTCCTCTGGAAAATGGCTCGCCCCTCCTTGACCTGGAGTCCACCTTTCTTGTCTGTTTCTCTCAGACGAGCAGATAGTGTGTCTTCAGCAGTGATGATGTGTACAGTTGACCATCCTCCCTGCCATCTTCAGTGTCTCCTGCTCTCCTCACGTCTTCCCTGTGCGGAAAGATGTGCCCTGGCCTTTTCTAGGCTGTGAAGCTCGACAGGAGACTTTGTTGCCTCTCATATCTTACCCTTTCTCTTCCTTCATGTCTCCGTCTCTCTAAGGAATGCCCCAGAACCCCTGTCTTTGTTTCTTCAGCCCTGGCCTTTCCTCACCTTTCTCGGCCCTCCCCCTCCCCCTCCCCCCAACCCCCGCTCGGCTCGGCTGGCTCGGCTCGGCTGGCTCGTTGCCCTCCCAGGTGTAGCACGTCTCCATTCTCCTACCGATCTCATAGGAATACGAGCCACCTTTAAAGGGTCCCAGGCACCCAGGATGGCTCTGTCTGTCTTCTTCCCTCTGTCTCCTGCCCCCATCCCCCTCTCATGTCACCATTCCAAGGTAGCCTTTTGCTCCCAGCCCTCCCCCATAGACCTGTTGCGTGGAGTGATACCTTAGCAGCACGCCTTGGCCCCAGACCCACCGAAGGTCCCCCCATTGCTTCCTCCTAACGCTCTCCTCCTGGGGCCCGCAGGTCCAGATGCAGACCGCACAGCTCCTCTCCGGCCCTGGGTCTGCCTGCACGCTGCCACCATGCTTCCTAAGGTGGTGACAATGGACGGAACCTCTGAACGGTAAACCAGCCCCAACTGAATGTCTTCTTATAAGAGTTGTGCGGCTGTTGGGTCTCTTCACAGCAGTAGAAACCCTAAGACCCCACGGCACTAAAAGATCGAACGAAGGAGACATTGTAGGGTGCACTACAGGGAGCACGACCTGGGACTATCACCCCAGTGGCCAGCCACTCCTCTCCCCGCCTGAAGATGTGGAACACACTCACGAGACTCGCCCTAAAAAGAAGTGTTCAAGGACAAAACCCTGCCAACCAAAGGGAAAGCGGGCGGGATTCAGTCACGGAGCGCGTCGCCCTCCAGCCTGCTTCAGAGCACAGCCAGGAAGAGCGGGCAGGTGAGCGAATGTTATAAAACCTGTCAAGGTAAAAATAACCAGAGCAACCAAAAACTCGCGAGGTGGGTGGAGGGGAGGCGGGGGCGCGCTAAGAATGGCTCCGAGCAGTCAATCCGTGCCACGGAGGGTGGAAATGCCATGGAAAGCGCAGGGCGTCGTGACTGTCAGCCTTTGGGAGGTGCTTTCTCCCGACCTGCCCCCACGCCCGCGGATGGCTGAGGGATTAATATCTTTTTCTGATGAGATGGCATTTATCGAAAGTCTGCCTAGCCTTTCCTTTTATTTCAGTTTTTTTTTCCTCTTACATTCTAGTGAGATTAAATTTCACACTTTCATTTTGAAATAGCAAATAGGCTCTCTTTTCTTTTTTCTTTAATAAAATTGCTTTTGTATGACTTCACATCTGTCTCCTTTTTCTGGCCCTTTTTTTTTCAGACCTAAGGTGGGGTTCACCCAATGATAACACTGGGTGTAAGAGGGAGGCAGAGCAGAAGAGACAGAGTGAGGTTAAAGCCATTTTTCTGTGAACCCACTGTGTGGTGACACAATGCTCGGCCGTGGGGGCCCTAAGTTCCGACTCTCAGGCAGAAGTCATGGCGTCGTGAGGGTGCGTCCTGTCTGGGTGGCGTGCTGGTAGCTGACAAAGAGCAGCTCCAGCTCCGGTTGGATCATGGTCAGCTTCTCATGAAGAGCCAGGAGGGAAGCCCACGGCTGTGGGTGGGGACTGGCAGAGCTCTGTGGGGGCGGGGGTGTGTGTGTCTCCTTTGGCAGTTGGGAGACGGGCTTGGCTTTAGGAGGACCACAAAGCAGGGGTTGGAAAGGTCTGGTGGAGGGAGGGAGGGTCAGCGCTGGTTCTATTTTCAAAGACTGACTCCCTTCGGGGAAACCTCACCACACGAGACTTCCATCCCTCCTTCTCTGCTGATGCCTGGCTCCGTCTCCAGCCCCAGCTACTCTGCCCACAGACGCTCTCGCTCCGCTCTCCACGCAGGGCACTGCCTGCTGCTTCTGCCTGGTGTTAGAATCCTGCCCTGGTTACCACCACTCCATCCAGAAAACAGTAGTCCGCGTGTCTTCCCTATCACCTGCACACAGATCTCCCTCAGTCCTGTTCATGGACTCCCCAAACCTCTCTCTCTCTCTCTCCCCGTCTTCCTCTCTACCACAACTCTGCTCACACGAGGACAATCTCAATTCTAGTGTCTCTCCCTTCAACCAAGTCCTGTTCCCACTTTCCTCCCCTCCCCCAGTCCCATCCCATCTATCCTCCCAACAACCCCCCAGCGCCCCCCCCCCACCCCGCTGTAGCCTGTGTCCAGGTCAGAGCGACCACCCACTGCCCTCTGGACGCCCAGGCCCAGCAGAGGTGCTCACTTTACTATCAGGACGGATGCCCTCGGTAGCTCCTCCATCTGCAGGGCTGAACTTCTGCCCACCGGCACATTTGCCCTTCTACTCGATTGGGAAAAGCCAGCACTCTGAGTTGGCCCCTGACCTCACCCTGTACCTGGTATGGATGTTTGCCGTTGGCATTATCATTCTTACACTCAGACTCAAGTCCACACATGTCCTGGTGGATGTCTTTGGTTTTATAAACTTGACACAGCTAGTCATCTGGAAAGAGGGAACTTCAGCGGAGAGAATGCCTCCATCAGAGAGCCTGTGGGGGCATTTTCCTGTGAGTGATTGACGAGGGGTGGTCACCCAGGGCAGATGGTCCCGGGTCATAGCACAAAGCAGACTGAGCAAGCTAGAGGGGGCGAGGGAGCCGAGTCTCTCCACGGTCTTTGCCTCACCTTTGTCTCCAGGCTCCCGGCCCTGCCTGAGTTCTTGCCTTGGCTTCCCTCAGTGATGGACTGGGATTGGACTGTGTAAGGCAAACGAAGCTTTTCCTCCCCCAAGCCAGTTCTGGTCAGTGTCTTATCACAGCAACAGAAACAGCAAAAGTCTACCTCTGTGTTCTTCCCAGGCCCCAGAACCGGCATCAATACATGCTCATGGGAGGACCAGAAGTCCAGATCGAGGGGCGCAATGTCCCCAGCCTGTCTGAAAAGAAGTTCAGACTTTCAGAGCACATGAAGCATCCCACCCACAAGGGCATTGGGCTCTTCGGAAGAAAAGAACAGCGGAAATGAGACTTGTTCGTATGACTTCTCGACACTCCCCCGGCTCCCGAGGGCCCCTCCTCTGCTCCCCGCCTTCCCACCCTCTCTGAATGCCAAGATATTTGCGTCTCAATAGAATAGAAGCCCCCTCCTCCGCAACTCCCCTAAGCGCTGCCTGGCTTCCCTTCTGAATTCTCAGCTCTGCCAGGTGTGCGCGTGTGCACACGCGTGTGCACACGGTCTCATTATTTAGCGCTCAGAGGACACATCAAGAAGCTGGGTGTGGGTCCCTTGGCTGCAGCTGGGTGTGGGGGCCTTCAGCAGCCCCCGTAGGGCCCCACATCAGAGCCTCCCGGTGCCCTGTGACGGAGGGGAATGGCAGGCTTTATAACAGGGCAGCGAACAGTGGCACACACTTGTCTCCTACGGAGCCCTTCGGGACCGTCTCTCATCGAGTCCCATGTTTCTCCATCTACCTGACACACAAGCCAGGAGATGCTAAGCAGAGCTCTTGGGCCAAGACCACAGATGGATTCTAAGGCCCCTGTGGATCACTGTGTGCAGAGAGCAATCCTATCCCTGCCTCTAAGAGCACTGGCTGGCCCCAGAGCTGACATTAAAATTAATTATCGTGAGCATCAGGGATCCCTCGAGCAGCCTTATTAACTAATTCACTTGCTACAGTCAGCGTGTTCCCACGCCCCAGCGGACCCGTGAGGCTCCCCACTGCCTGTTGAATAAAGAACAAAACAGGCCAGCTTCGGGGGTGGGGGAGTGTGGGGGGGTAGGAGGGGGGAGGGCTCCTAGCTGTGAGCATGCACAGAATGCCTTTCCCGGCCATGCCAAGTATACTCTTTTTTTCTTAAACAATGCTATGAATTGAACACAGGACCCCATGTGTGCTAGGCAAGTGCTCTCTCATTAGCTGTGTCCCCAACCCAAGCGCCTTCACTCCCAGGACACCTCTAGGCCACGCCCCTCTAGACTCATGTGCCGGTGACTGACCTGTGCACACTCTTATTTTGAAATGGTCCGAACCCTTGGAATATTCTTTCTACTCCTGTTTGTGGTCCTGCTGCTCCCACCCAGTAGGTGACCTGTAAATACTTATTGGGTCAAATTGACCAGCAGAGGCTCGTATTGACGAGCCCATCTTTCTCTAGGAAGGGAAGAGAACCCTCTGCTAGGAAGCCCAGGTTTCCAGGCTCCTGGCGTTCTGTTCTCAGGGGTTCCTTAATGCCCCACCTTGTGTGAGAGTTATCACCCACTTAAGAACCACCCTCAGCTCTCTGAACAGCCTAGGGAGGAAGAAGAAATAGCCTTGGGTCAGAGGCGCTGAGAGCCGCGAAGGACCATCCTGGAAGAAGATTCTCACACTAGAACAGGCTTCCACTAAGGAGGCTAACGCTGGGGTAGGACTTCCTGAAGGGGCCGAATCTTGAACAGGAGGGGAGTGGGGCCTTATTGGCTGGCTTTTGAATGCTCTGTGCCACCTGCTCATGACAGCTGGGGTGCCACCTGCTTGTGAAACTGGGGTGGAGCTGACAGAAGATGGCTGCCTATGTGCCTGAGTCAGACCCTACAGCCCAAGACGGGAGCCATCAGAAGTCTCACACACAGGAGGTCCCACACCAGGAGATACCTTTTTAAAAATGCTTAGGGGCTGGAGAGATGGCTCAGCGGTTAAGAGCACTGACTGCTCTTTCGAAGGTCCTGAGTTCAAATCCCAGCTGCCACACGATGGCTCACAACCATCTGTACAATTACAGCGTGCTCATATGCATAAAATAAATAAATAAATCTTTAAAATGCTTAGGCTGCCGCCTGCCCCTTGGCAGAGGTTCTCCACGCTGGAATCACCAGTGGGAAACCTCCTCCTTGTGCTTAGCCTGACCAATGGCATAGGAACCGCTATGTGTGGCCCACGGGAAAAGACAAACTAAAGCTCTCGGAGGACCGAACGGTGATGCGCACAGCTAGCCGAGACAGCCCTCGCTTCACACTCCGCGACAGAGTGGCCCACCTCGAAGGCAGCATTTCCCGGGCCCTGCCCCACCCCATCACGTCCGCTCTTCCTCTTCGGCACCTCCCGTACCTCGCTCGTGAAGCCACAGGCCCCAGAGAGCTGGCAGGTGCGGGAATGGATTGCTGCCCAGGCTGGCCTCAGAAGAATGGTTGCTAAAATTTCCAAAATGTCTGTTATTTTAAAAGCTAGTATTAAAAGATAAATGAATAAATTGCTAGTGTAAAAAATTGAGTTACTTAAAGTTGCAATTAAACGAATCGTATGAAAAACGAAGTAAACAAGTGTGGGGAAAACATCGCCCCTGGTCACACGGTCTGTGCTCTCTGGCTTCTACCTATTCGATTTTACAGGGAGGACACAGACTGGCCTCTCTCTCTTCGAGGAGGATTTATTTGCCAAGAGACCTCCAGGTATTTATCTCTCGCTATTCACTTTCTTCTTGTACCTATGAACCCATGATGAAGTTTAACTTATAAACTGTATATGAAAGATTACCCATAACGAATGCTATAAATGGGACAATTACAACAACAACGCTGTAATTAAAGTTATTTAAAGCTTATGAATTATTTAGCTCTGGAAGCTTCCATTCTTAATTTCGTGCTGTGGTTGAGCTTTGGTAACTGAGCTTGCCGGAAGCCCATGTCCTGTGTCATGGTGTGCCGACACGTACCCAGCCTCACAGCCGCCACCCTAACATCTGGAAACGAACGACCAGGGAGGGTTTCTGCCACAGATCCAGGTAAACACTGCAGATCCTCCGGAGTGAGCTTCAAGAAGCAGAAGCAGGCCGGGCATGAGTGAACATGCAAAAGTGAGGGTGGAGGGAGAGACGGGGGGGGGGGGAGGGGAGGGGAAGGTGCCGCCCACCTGCAGCTGGCCTGCGGGCAGAGGGCAGACGCTCACAGGGACTGGTCTTATACCTTCAAAAGGCTTATGGTTCCAGGGCCTTGGACTCAAGAGTTCTTGCCTGGTAAGCATGACAGGGTATATACAGATATTATCTACAAAAGACAATGTGCCACTTAGGAACAGCAAGAAACAAATCAGGCCATCTTGATAGCTATCTGAACACTGTCGTCATCATCATCATCACCAGCACCACCACCACTACCGTCATCATCACCATCCTCCTCATCATCATCACCATCATCCTCATGTGGTGCTGCCCCCCAAAGCCCCAGAACTTCAGGCTTTGAACACAGTAGTGGACTCATACTAACAGCTAACGGTCGCTAAGCACAGGGCTTTGCACACATTGGATGATTTCCTTTCCTTTAGCCTGCACACTGTAGTCTTCTTTTACTAGACAGCTAAGAAGAGCTCGTCAAAGGTAAAGTAATGACAGAACCGGAACTCAAACCCAGGCAGGCTGGCTCGGCGGCTGGCTCTCTGCCCCTGCCGTGCCGAGTAGGGAGAACCTGTGCTGTGCTCCACCAGGGCTCAGCATAGGTATCGGGATAAAGCAGAACGCTAAAGCCAAGAGGTCTTTCCGAGTAGCCCTGGGCAAGGTGCGCCATCTTCCTCTTGGTTGCTATGAAGACCTTTTTGTTTATTATTTTTTTAGGGGACAGTGCTGCTGCGTGTTACCATTGCTTGTGTGTGGAGGTCAGAGGACAACTTTCCTTTGGTTTCTCTTCTCCTTCCTCCATGTGGGTCCCAGGTATCGAACTCAGATCATCATGTTCCCTTACCCACCGAGCCGGTGGAAACCTTTCTACAGAGGAGCTCGGAAAGGACGCAGCACAGGAAGGGCCTGGCGCATGCTTGGTGGGGAGGGTTGCGGTGTTATTGTGGGGTGCGGGGGTGGGGGGGAGACCTGGCTCCAGCCCAGCTCTTTACAGTCACCAGCAGGAGATCATGCATAGACCCCCCGTGGCCTCTGTGCCAGCATCTGAAGAGCAGGGCGGTGGGCAGTCCCAAGCTACCCTGCCTGCAGATAAATCCACAAAGGGGGTGATTTAAGTGTCAGAAGAGACTGGCTGTTCTTTCAAATCTGTGATTAATGTTTGAAAAAGAACAGGGAAAAAAATAATAATTATCCAAGCCAGGTAGGGAATCCTGGAGTCTTTCATTAAGTTAACAGGATTGCCACCGAGGCAGTAGAGACGCCAGCTGTCCTGATTTCGTTCCTTGCTGAGGGGGACCTTTAAGGAAAGCGTGTCTCCCCAGAAAGGTCTTGACAGGGAGCAGCAGCCGTGGCTCAGAAGCTCTGCCCAGCGAGGGGCCAGGCTTGAAGCCCCCTTTAGCGCCTGTTGTCTTCACTATTTCTAAATTCATCATGGGGTAGGATGCAGCCCTCAAGGGAACCGTAGGCAAGCGGCATGTTTAGAGAGGCACCGTGGGGGTTACCCTGAAATTACAGTCTCCGTAGCTTCTAGCGTGAAGGAATCACGGGATAGGGCTGCTGGCACACCAGGGCTTGCCCTGCAGGCAGAAAAGAATCACCAGGGTTTGGCAGACGAAGCTTTTCCAATGGAAAGCCTGTGGAGCAGCGGTTCTCAGCCTTCCAAGGCTGCAACCCTATAACACAGCTCCTCAGGCTGTGGTGACCCCAGCCATAACATCATTTTGCTGCTATTTTTTAACTATGATTTTGCTACTGTTATGAATCATAATGTAAATATCTGGTATGCGGGGTGTCTGACATGTGACCCCTGTGAAAGGGTCGTTTGACACACACACACACCCCAAAGAGACCGAGACCTACAAGTTGAGACCCACTGCTGTGGAGGGGTAAGAAAAATAAAAGATCAACGTCTAAAGCCATACCTCATGACAGACAGCGAGAATGTGGAAATACCACTGCTAGGCCTGATCCCAAAGATGAATTTGAACTGAATCTAAAGTATTTACACGAAAGCCAGGCCTGGGTGCCATAGGCTTCTAATGCCAGCACTTGGGGGGCCGAGGCAAGAGCATCAAAAGTTCAAGGACAGCCTTGCCTCTGGCCTGAGTTCAAGGTCAGCCCGGGTAACTTCATGAGACTGCCTCCAAATGTAAAGAAAATCTAAATAGAAGCCCCCCTTTTGCCTTTGTTTCCCTGGGGATCCTATAACACTGTCACGTGCCCATGAGTACTCAACATCCTTTTCAAGTGAAGGAGTGAGGAGCTAACTCCCATGGTCTGTCGCTCCAACGTGCCTGGCTGGCCTTTGGGAAACTACTATGCTTTGTAAACCAGCTTTGTCTGATGGGTCCTGTCCACAGACATGCCGGATGGAAACTAGAGTCCCAGACTCTGGGGGGCAGCTCCTGCCACACGCACCGTCCTGAAAATGATGGCAACGCCAGAGCCCCCTTCACACCCTGCTTTTTCTGCAGGAAAATAATCTCAAATTTTATGTAAAATATACCGTGTTCTGTCGACGCTGGTGGTTTTCACCCCGCAGTCTGCTCGGTTTGCAGGAGAAAGTGTGTAAAAATCAGGTGGAGAGTGTACGCTACCAACTGTCACATACTGCCCTGCCAGATTCTGCTAAGCATGCCCACCCTCCTTCCTGGAAAGACAGGCACTCCCCGCTCCTCCTCACAGTATTTCCCTGTGAGCCAGGCGGCTTGCTCCAAACACATTTTCATATTCTCTTTCTCCCTCAGTCTGGCCGCGTCCACAGCAGGTGGGCTAATTCCCAGGCACCCACTTCTCCAGCCCCACCACCTGCCCTCGTCTGTTGTTACAGCAGAAAGACCTGGAAAGCCAAGAAGGAAACCTTGGCCAGGTGGGGTTCCTTGAAGCCCCCAGAGCCGGAGGGCGGGGCCTCGGCGTTCCCGCAGGGGTGTGGCGAAGGGAGGAGAGGGAGGACTCTGACCGGCTCCGGTGTGTCAGGGTGCCTGGCGGCTTACCCGGGCATGAGAGCTGGGGGCACGAAGGAGGCATTGAATTCGGTCATTAATGTGCCCGCGCTACGGAAGGCCATGGTGGGTGCTGCGAGCCCCGGCGCGGTGGCTCAGCTCAGCCCTGCGGTAAACAGCCAGCTGGTCACCCGGCAACCACATGCCTGGCAACCCGAGTTCGTTCTGGGACAACAGTGAGTCCTCTTCGCTGTGTGCTCCCTGGACCTTCTCTGTCTCGCAGCTCGCAGCTCGGAAAAGATGCAGCCCCATCCTCACAAGGTTACTGTGTGGCTCCCCCAAGTGTCCCTGACATCTAGTTTAGGTGTTCCTATCTACCGTGCTCAGATATGGTGCAGAGATGAAAACGCTGGCTCGATCCTGAAGAGGCTCTCGGTGATCCCCGTCCGGACCCCGTGGACCGAGGGCTCCCTCCATCCACGGAGCTCCGGGTAGTGGCTCTGCGGCGGACCTCACTTCATGTGCGGGTTCCCGGCCCTGTCATTTCAATGTTCACTAATTTTCTCATTAGTTTCTCCTTTCTCCCCGGGAACTTCCTTTTCCCACGGGCCTCAAATAAGGTGAGCTGTGTTGGATGATTCTCGCCTGTAAGCCCCCATCTTCAGGGGCTGAGGCAGGAGGATTGCTGGTTTGAGGACAGCCTGGGCGACTTGGTGAGGCACTGTCTGGAGCAGAGGAGGCACAGGAGGAGGAGAAGGGAGGGGTGCCTGTTACAGTTTGAGTCTAGAATATCCCTCACACGCTCATATTTGAGCCTTGTTCCCTGGTGGGTGTTACCTTTAAGACAAAGAATCTTGTAGGAGAGGGACCTGGCTGGTCCAGAGAGTTACTAGGGGGCCCACCCTTGGAAAGTTATGTCTTGGTTCTGGCTTTGCTGTCTTCTGGTCGTTGAGATAGGGAAGGAACTGTTTTTCCATGCCTCCCCAGGAGGATGGATCGAAACTGTTATCTCAAGTAAAGCTTGCCTTCCTTAGGTTGTTCGGTGCACTGTTTGTCCGGGTGTGGCTTACACCTGCCTCCGGGACTGCAGTTCCTTCCGCCCAGAGCTCTGTCGTGCAGGGTTTCCCTTCAAGCCCCAGGTCCACTTGAGGTTTGCTTTACATAACTGTCTCCCTCCACGAAGCTTTTTCACTCCTAGGCAAATGGAGGTCCTGAAAAGAGCCAGCGGATATTAACCGTCCAATGGCGGGTCTCTTCTCCGCTGTCCCCCAGGGAGAGGCACCACCTGCACAGCTGGACCCTGTGAGGGGCAGCAGACCAAGAAGACCACAGTCGCTAATGAACTCACAGCATGCCGCCGCAGTCAGGACTCTCCAGAGATGCCCTGTAACAGATGCCAGCGATTCCGGACTGTGAAGAACACAGGCTTGGCAGAGGCACATGCACACACACACACACACACACACACACACACACACACACTCAGAATGACTGAAGCTTAGCGAGGCCAAGAAGCCACAGGTGTGGGAGTGGTTACCAATCAGTGAAGGAAATGTGCAGTCATATCTACCGTTTCCCAGGTCGCCTAGGGGTACATTTGCTTCACTAAGAAAAATATTAGGCAAAGTTATTTTTAAAAGGTGACCCGTGGCTCTAATGTGACGTACTCCAGGAAGACTTTGAACGAGCCCACTCTACGAGGTGAAACCCTCACCTCCTCTCCATTCCGGCCTCCCAGTTGGCCCCGTCTGCGGACACACCACCCTCCTGCGCTGCTGTGGGCCACGAGCCCTCTGGCGTTTCGACATGGACTCTGCACTGGAGCCTGGTGGAGCTGGTGGAGCCATGACATGCTACCTGGAATCGCTGTCATCTTCAGATGGGGAAACGGAGGCTCAGCAAAGCTTTTAGGGCTGCTTCGTAGGATTTCCCTTCAGCATGTGCAGGGCTGTAGGAGGCTCTGCGCAATTCACCCTTCACAGTGGAGAACAGCCAGGGGACCCTCGGGGAGGGGCTGCTAAGTGCCACCGAGCCTTACAGACCAAGGCGAACTTGTGTCATTTTAAAGGGACATTAACCTTGGTTTTATTTTTTTTTCTGATATTTTCTTGCATTCAATATATGTATTTTTGAAGAATTTTCTGACTCAATATAGTTAAATATACATCAGAAAGGTGAGCAGAGACTGAGGAGATAGAGGAGAAAGTAAGTACAGAGAAAACTAGGGCTGGAAGCAAGGAACAATAAGGAGACAGGGAAGGCTCTAGGGTGTCTGAGGTTACCCCACTGAGGGGTTCCGAGGGGAGACGCCATACCACGAAAGTTTAGCATCTTTAAACTTTCAAACCCATTCATTACATCTATCTATCTATCTATCTATCTATCTATCTATCTATCTATCTATTCTATCTATGTGCTGTGCTCTCTCCCTCCATTTCTCCCTGTCTTTTCCTCTGTGTGTGTCTCTCTCTCTCCCTTTCTCTCTCCCCTTCTCTGTCTGTCTGTCTGTCTATCTCTCTGTCTCTCTGTCTCTCTCTGTCTCTGTCTCTCTCTATCTCTGTCTCTCTCTCTCCTTCTCTCTCTCTCTCTCTCTCTCTCTCTCTCTCTCTCTGTCTCTCTCTGGGGGAGGAATACATGTACTACAGCTCGCAGAAGACCAGTTGATCCTTTCCTACCACGTGTGTCCCAGGGATCAAACTCCAGTCGCCAGGCTGAGCAGCGGGAGCCCTTACCTGCTGAGCCATCCCGTCAACCCAAAGCCTGTAGACTCTTCTGGACAGGCCCCTGAGCTCCCAAGCCCTGTCGGTATTAGTTGGACATCTTGCCACATCTTGAACAGGAGATGCCCTGTGAAGATCTCTGGGAAAGGGGTCAGCGGGGGGCGGGGGGGGATCCATGTGCAGCAACCCCAGGCCAGTGATGCCTGGATCAGGAGACACTCAAAGGGGGTCCCAAAGCCCCCCTGAGTGTGGGTGCAGAGTCACCCCTGGGAATGAGCCCCTGAGATCAGGAGGCAGGGGCAAGATGGAGGACACCCTACCAAGAGGGAGCCATAAGAGCAGTGATGTGTAGTCCCCAAGGTCAGGGACCAGCTGCCTGAAATTCAAGACTGCGGTCCCAGGACAGAGCACCAGAACCTAGCATCCCAGGGGCACAAACGGTGCAGGGCCAGGAGGATAATGCATTGTACTTCTAATGCTCCTGTTTAATAGGGGCCAGTCCTTGGGGGCCTCCTCCAAGCTGCCTCATAGAAGCTGCTTTCCAGACCGTGTGTGTGTGTGTGTGTGTGTGTGTGTGTGTGTGTGTGTGTGTGAGAGAGAGAGAGAGAGAGAGAGAGACAGAGAGACAGAGAGAGACAGAGACAGAGACAGAGACAGAGACAGAGAGACAGAGACAGACAGAGAGTATCCAGGCTCTAGATGATTTTCCCCCATCTGTGTGTGTGTGTGTGTGTGTGTGTGTGTGTGAGAGAGAGAGAGAGAGAGAGACAGAGAGACAGAGAGAGACAGAGAGAGACAGAGAGACAGAGAGAGTATCCAGGCTCTAGATGATTTTCCCCCATCTGTGTGTGTGTGTGTGTGTGTGTGTGTGTGTGAGAGAGAGAGAGAGAGAGAGAGAGAGACAGAGAGACAGAGAGACAGAGAGAGACAGAGAGAGACAGAGAGACAGAGAGAGACAGAGAGAGACAGAGAGACAGAGAGAGTATCCAGGCTCTAGATGATTTTCCCCCATCTGTGTGTGTGTGTGTGTGTGTGTGTGTGTGTGTGTGTGAGTGTGAGAGAGAGAGAGAGAGAGAGAGAGAGAGAGAGAGAGAGAGAGAAGTGAGTTCAGGCTCTAGATGATTCCCTCCATCTGTGTGTGTGTGTGTGTGTGTGTGTGTGTGTGAGAGAGAGAGAGAGAGAGAGAGAGAGAGAGAGAGAGAGAGAGTGTGTGTGTGTTCAGGCTCTAGATGATTCCCCCCACCTCTGTGTGTATATGTGTCTAGACTCTAGGTAATTCTCTCTGTGTCTCTGTGTCTCTGTCTCTGTCTCTGTCTCTCTCTCTCTCTGTGTGTGTGTGTGTGTGTGTATGTTGTGTGTTGTGTGTTGTGTGTGTGTGTGTGTGTAGTATGTAGGTACATGGCTGTGTGGATGTGTTTGTGTTTATGTGTGGAAGCCTGGGGTCAATCTCAGCTGTCTTCCTTATGTATTTATGTATTTATTCAACTTAATTTGTTTAAAGACAGGTCTCTTTACCAAACCTGGAGCTTATTGATTTGGATAGCTTGGTTGGCCACTAAACCCCAGGGATTCTCCTGTCTCTACCCCTGTCTCCCCAGAGCTGGGTTAGAAGCCCCCGCCCCTGCACCCCCGCCCCTGCACCCCCGCCCCTGCACACACACACCCGCCCCTGCAGCCATCTTTAACACAGCCTCAGATCCTCATGCCTGTGTGGCAGATACTTTACTGACTGAGGCGTCTCCCTCGCCCCTGGTTGAGGCACAGCGTGATTTATCCAGAGCGCCAGGCCTGTCCCGTCCACATTCCCCAAGCCTTCTGAGCATCCACAACCCCGGTGATTCGCTAGACAGAGCTGGAGACACCATGGATACGGCCCAAGAGACCATCGCCCCATCCAAGCTCAAGTGCCCTGACCCCACGCCTGCCCGTCCGGATGCCCTCTGCAAGCGGTTGGCTCTGAGTGGCAAAGCTCGCTCTGCCCGGCCAGGTGGCAGGGGCTTCCGTTCAAGGAACTGGGAGAAGACACCTGAAGCTGGACAGGGCTTTCTCTAGGGGCTGATGCTTCTGAATAATGAATTCAGCATGCGTTCCTGGGCTACTGGCTGGGTGCACAACATACGCGCACACACACTACATGCGCGCACACACACACACTACACACACGCTGGGCTGACAGCGCAGAGGGGCGGGGCTGGCAGGGCTGCACGGCTCTGATGAGCTAGCTGAAGGAGCAGCTTGCTTTGGTTGCCTTGGTCTCTGTGGGCAGCAGCAGGAGGAGGCGGCAGCAGCCGGAGAGGAAGGAGGCGTGTGAGCCACACTCCACCAGCCAGCTTCTTCCCGCTGCCGCCGCTCTGGCACTGCCCGGGCTCCCCCCCACCAGCATGGCCCTGATCGTCCACCTCAAGACCGTCTCGGAGCTTCGAGGCAGAGGCGACCGGATCGCCAAAGTGACTTTCCGAGGTAAGGAAGCCCCTGTCTCAGGAGGATGCCAGTTCTGCAAGCTGGCTCAGCCCGTAGTCTGTGAGCTGATGGGGACGGCAGTGGGACAGCAGTGGGACTGCTAAGTTCTAGCAGGCACAGTAGCTACAAGCCTTTCTAAGAGTGGCCACCTGCCCCTGGCCTGACCAGCCTTTAGGTTTTCTATGATCCCCCTGAGCCAACACACCAGGGTCCTGGCCCAGTGTAGATTCTTGGCTCCATGAGGGGTCCAGCCCTCTGGTCACACAGACCCAGGACAAAGGGCCCCAGCCCAGCACCTTCCTGGGACCCCTTTTCTACCACCACCCCCAGACTGGCTTCTGTCTGCTGAATAGGAGTCTGTGCCTGAAAAGACCAGAGCGCCTGGTAGAAACCATGGCAGCCAGGGGTCCTCTGCCCTCCAGCGTGACGAGGATGCTGTTGGCTTTTCTAGACCTGTGTTTCTAGGCAGGGGCACTGCTCCCACCTCTCTCTGTGGACTCCTCCTAGCCTCCTTCAGTGTGTGTTCTACGGCCTATTCTGTACCAAATCTGGAGGCTAGGACTGTGGAGACCAACATGAGGCAGGCTGTCCGTGTCTTAAAGAGCCGCATCTGGTCGGCTAGGGGAAGCAGTTAGCAAGGCAGGCACAAGTGTGTGGTGCAGAGCGGAAGGGGACCTCATGACCCTAACCAAGGCCGGGAGCGAGCAGTCAGAGAAGGCTTCCAGGAGGAGGCAATGCTCAACTGCTGGCTGAGAGATCAGGAGAGGGAGCGTGCAAAGGGAAGGATGGCGTGAGAGGAATTGGGAGCCGTGTCCCCCACGGCTGGGGGCACAGCTGGAGAAAGAGTCGGAGGCTGCGCGAGCCGGAGCTCAGAGAGGGTGCAGATGCTGGCCTCCAAAGAGCCAAGGAGCCGGAGCTGGGCTTTGTCCAGGGTATCTGGCGGCCCTGGGGGATCAAGTAGAGAAATCCAAGGTCGGGCTTCTCTCTGTGCCCGCCCACCTCTGCAAACCTCAGCCTGCCTAGCCGCTTTGACCAGGGTCGATGTGCCCCTCTCCGGTGTGGCATCGTCATCTCCCCACAGGGGTCAGAGGGAAGGAACTATGGCCCGAGATGTACACTGTCCCTACAGGTCTGTGTACACTGTCCCTTCAGGTCTGCCACGAGGGCGATACGAGACAGGGCAAGTCACCAGACACTCCAGTGGAGGGCAGAGGACCCCTGGCTGCCATGGTTTCTACCAGGCTCTCATGGTTTCTACCGCCAGGCGCCCTGCGTCACCCACTCAGTCCCTGGGCTCTCCACCGCAGCCAGATGCTCCCAGGTGGAGTTCCAGCTGTGTCTGCAGGCAGGAGCCAGGCAGGCAGAAGCGACCCCCGAGCGGGCAGGACCACCCACCACTGCACTGCTGGCCACCCCAGTGGCTGCTCTCTCCGCAGTAGCCTAGCTCTCCGGGTGCCACCTGCTGGCTTGTGCTGGCTTTAGAAGAGCATCCCCGTGTCCCACACACAGCCCTGGGCCTGCTCTCAGCCCTAGGTTGCTGCAAACAGGACTGAGCAGGGCCTGCCTCCTTCCTGGAAAGAGAAACCAGGATCCAGGGAGCCCAGCGAGGGACAGGGACAGTGGCTTAACTGTCATGTCTTCATCCTGGCTACCCCATCCTGCCCTCTCTTCCATCTCCCCCAGGGCCCACAATGAGTGGGTATCCTGGTCATCAGAGACTTTCTCTCTCTCTCTCTCTCTCTCTCTCTCTCTCTCTCTCTCTCTCTCTCTCTCTTTGCAGCGGGCAGTTGAACCCTGGGTCTCCCGCACACTAGATAAGCTCTCCCCTGCTGAAACATGCGTGCCCCTCCCCTTTCTAGCCTTCAGTTCACTCTGTAGCCTGGGCAGGCCTTGAGCATGCGATCCTCCTGCCTCAGCCTCTCAGGAAGCCGAGACTACAGGCCTGCCCCCACCAGGGCCAGCTTTCACCTCTTCCTTTGAGCTGCCAGGGCAAACACGCAGGAATCAGGCTGTTCATAACCCACGCTCTCCTCAGAGTCCGAGGTGGAACTCCTGGAGCAAGAGGTGAGGGTGGGCAGCAGGGACAAGGGAGACTGCAGTCAGATTTCCAAAAAGGGAATGCTCAGACATCCGCAGCAGGTGGTAACTATGGACACCCCAAAACACCAGCCAACACTGACATTTCGGAGCGAACTGACATGCTCTCCTGACATCTACAATCCATGTTCAAACCACACTGTATTGGGGGGAAATTAGAAAATAGAGCATAATGGCCTCCCTCCAAAACTCTCAAATGAAGCCGGCGGCAGGTGGGGTGAGGGACCAGCATGGGACCTGAGGGTGAAGGAGAGGAAGGTGCCGCCCTGAGGAGATGCAGGGAAACAGAGGCAAGGACTCCACCCTGCCCCGCCCGGCATGGCCGCCCTGGGCCCCCCCATCAGCGGATAGGACACAGCAGCCCCCGTGCACGGAGGAGCCTCCAGCCTGCAAGAGCCGGCTCAGAGGAGATCTGGTGCGGGATGCTTGCCGGCTGCTTCCAGTTGCTCTCTTCTTACTTCAACTCAAGTAATCACCAGAGCCACAGAGCGCAGGGAGGGAGCTGCCTGTCTGCCTGTCTGCCCGTCTGCCCGTCTGCCCGTCTGTCTGTGCTCTGCCTTGTGCTCAGCCCCTGTGACCCCCCACACCGCTCCCCTGTCAGATCCCAGTGCTATCTTGTCATCTCTACACTCCCCACCCCACCCCACCCCAAGCCTTTTTGCCAAAACACACAGCTGAGAATCTTCCAGACTTCCACGTGTTCACGTGGCCCGCCGGCTGCCACGGAGGTCCTCTGTAGTAAGGTTTCCTGAAGGGGTTCGTCTTGACACTCCTCCCCACACCCCAACTTCCGCCCTACTACATTGACTGCTGATTCTCGAGATGCCAAGGGTTTCCTGCCTGAGACTGGGTTGTTCCTTGTTGCAGAACGACCCCCATTCTCCACCTTGCAAATGTCCATCTGAGCATACTCCAAGGCCCACTCATGAGCCACCTCCTCCGGGAAGTCTTCCCCTTCCTTCCATATCCTGTATACCCTTCTGTAGCTCTGCCATCGTCCCGCTGTGGGCACAGGTCACACTCTGCGCTGTGCTACCTCCTGAGGACCCTCAAGGCAGACAGCAGATCTCAGCTGAACTGCTAACCAGCCATAAGAAATGCCCCTCCTTCTCTGAGGTCTCTAGACATGTTTATTTGTTGGCGTTTTGAGACAGGATCTCATGTATCCCAGGCTGGCCTGGAACTCTCTGAAGCTGGGGATTACAGGACTGCAAACGCACAGTACCATGTACCACGCTTTTCACTGTTGAATGGGCTTAGTCTTCCATGGTGGCCCTGTCACCCCTTGGCTTAGCTCAACTGTAAATGTTACCAGAACTTTGTGGTACAGGCTCACCGTCCTTCTGTCTATCAGCCTCTAGCTCGGAGAAGCTTCAGGGTCCAGGAAGAAGGCTGACTTCATCCTTCTGCAAAAGTTGGGGTGGTCCAACCCAGTCACCATGTTACAAAGAGCCCCGGCAGGCAGTCAGGGAGTGCTTCCTGTAAGGGGAGGGAAGGTTGTCCTGGAAAAGCAGCTCCTAGCTGGGTCTGGAATAGCATCTCTGCATAAATAGATACAGGAGACATGAGGATGGGCTGTCGGAGGCAAAGCTACTCTAATGAGGGAACAGAGTGCACTCCCAGACAGAAGAACACCTGGGAAAACAGCCCCGTGGCTAGAGGCAGGGGAATGGGGGTGAGGGTGCCCGAGGACAAGATTTACCCAGAGGGTTTGTTTGTTTGTTTTGTGAATATGACTTCTTTCTGGAACCATCTTTGTCATCCCAGTAAGGGAGCCAGACTATCCAAGGTCCCCATCCTCACCATTTCCTTGACTGCCTAGGCCAGCCTAGCACCTCTGCTTTTGGAGAACGGTGCAGGTATTCCTCTTTCTGAAGGCAGGAGACAGAGGGGCTTCCCGGGCACAGCAGCTGCAGACCATGCAGGTGTGGGCACAGTGCTGTGCTTTCGACGTGGCTACAAGGAATGCGTCCCCACCATCCTCCCATTCCTCCAGCGCACCTGGGGGACACCTGGGGGACACCTTCTTGCCTAACCCCCAGGGTGTTGAGAGCTCTTACTTTTCTTCCTCCTTCTACCATCCTCCCCTTCCTCTTCTCCTCTTCCCTCCTCCCCCTTTCCTCCTCTTCTGCCTCCTCTTTTTCTTCCTCCTACCCTCCCTTCCTCCTTCCTTTCCTTCTCTTCCTCTTCTTCCTCCTCCCCTCCCCTCCTCCTCCCTCCCCTCCTCCTCTCCCTCCTCTTCTTCTTCCTCCTCCTCCTCCCCCTCTTCTCCTGAGTAAGCCCAAGCAGACGCAGACCTGGTAGGGAGTAGATATTCCACCCAGAACATTCCCCAGGTTTTCCTGCTTTGATAGGAGAAGGCACTTTCACGCTATGAAAATGACTGTAAAATCATCTTCTGCTACAAAGGCATGCAGTGAACACTGCTGGAAGTGTACGGAGAGAGAGCAGACCTGAAAATGATTCCCCAGATCGTGAAGGCTCGCTTACCATGTCCATCTCCACTGGCAACAAAAAGCTGCCTTCTCCTACCTACACCCACTCCATGGTCAGACAAAAAATTATACTAAAAAGCTTCAAATATATACAAGAGGAGGGAGCATAATACTATGCCGTTTCGATACCCTCGGCTCACAGCCCATCTTGTTCATGATTCCCTTCTAATTCCCTCATGCCAATTATCCTGGGGGGAAAAATCTATTATTTCGTCTAGAAATATGCAAGTCATAGATATAAAAAACATATATTTTACTGTTCCTTAAAAATGAGCAATTTCCAAGTCCTCAGTCCACGCCAATTTCCTTTGTCTCCTCGATGTTATAAATTGTTTTCCAGCTCAGGGAGAGCTTCTCTCAATGTGTCTTGCAAATCAAGTAGTTAATCATCTCTTCACCCAGTCTTTCTTTCATCCACAAATAGTATTTGAGAACCATCCACGTGCCAAACACTGCTCTAGGCCCTGGGGGCTCTGAGGGGACAGCAAAGAGGCCCTCGAGGGGGAAGGGCAGCCCTGACCCCATCACTGTGAACACACAGAGGACCGCAGAGGAGGAGGCACAGGTGCCAGGGCAGAGCACGGCCAGGGAAGCGTGCCGGAACCAGGAGACTGGCAGCCCTGACGAGGCAGGACAGAGGCAGGGGGCACCCATACAGCCAACCTGAAGCCAAAATGGGTGGGATCTGGGAGGGATGTGGATGGAAGCGGGGAGAAGGGGGGCTGTTGGGGGGAGGTGCTGTTGTTGCTAGGGAGCTGTCCCTGAGTGCAGGTCGGAGAATCGAGGCAGGGACAAGCCTACAGAACAGACTAGTGTGGGGCTGTGTAGACGGCTCCATGGTTCAAGTGCTTGCCATACAAGAGTTCAGAGCTCCAGAACCATCCATGTTCCTGGGCTACAGGGTGGGCATGGCGGCTCACCTGCAGTTCCACCCTGGGACAGCAGAGGCAGAGATCCCCAGAGCAAGCTCGACAGGGAGGGTACAGGCGAGCTCTGGGCTTGACTGAAAGATTATCTCAATGAATAAGGTGGGCAGGTGAGGCAAGGTGAACCCCGGAAGCCTTGGGCCACCACAAGCAAGCACACATCTGTTCGCACTCATGAGAAATACGCATGCATGTGCAAAAATGGAAAAAAAAGAAAAGATTGGTGCAGTGTAGTGTGTGGAGGTGAGCTAGGGGTCTAGGAGCTGACCATGTGCCGCTGAGGCTGGAAAACGATCAACTGTGGACCCACTGGGTCTTGGTGGCATACTGAAGTCTTTGAACTCTGTTTGCTAAGAGGATGTGGGGAGAATGAATGGAGGGGAGTGCTGAGATATGTTTCAGGAAAGAACATTCCATTTGGTTGCAGACTGCAGAGAGGAAGCCGGGGCTGGGTACATACAGCTAGGGCTATGGGATCGGTGGGAAAGGAAGACCTGCTATTCAGAGGGGAGGTGGCTCAGATGCAGAGTAATTGAGAGAGTAGGAAAAGACACCCCTGGACAGAGGGCAGGCGTGGCTTGTGGACACAGGGATTTGGATATGAGAAGCAGGAATCGATAAGTTCAAATAAGACTAGGATGGTCCCTGACCTTGCCTTTTGGGTGACCCTGCCAGAATTCTGATGAAGAGTCCCAGGCAAAGATGGGTGAATAATGTGAGGTCAAATGATCCTGGGGACAAATGCACTGCCCTGAGCAGTCAGTCCTCCTCCTCTCTCCAGAATGTTGACAGACACGGAGACATCGGGCCGAACTGTGAGCGTCCATGTGGGCACCCCCAAGGCTGGAGCCCTGACCACTTCCAGCAGCAGCCGGTCTGTCAGCAACAGGGGTCACTGTGTAGCCTGAGGACAGTGATGATCCCACCCCTAGAGACTGTGACACCTTCCTAACTTTTTAAGTGTTTCAGGATGCCCCTATACGGCGTTCTTCAAGAAAGTACACCACTCCCTACCACACAGAGAAAGATAGATACCCCGTCTTAGGGTTTCTATTACCGCAACGAAACACCATGACCAAAAAGCAAGTTGGGGAGGAAAGGGTTTATTTGGCTTACACTTCCACATTGCTGTTCATCGCCAAAGGAAGTCAGGATAGGAACCCAAACAGGACAGGAACCTGGAGGTGATGCAGAGGCCATGGAAAGGTGCTGCTTACCGGCTTGTTTACCATGGCTTGCTTTCTTATAGAACCCAGGACCATCGGCCAAGGGGTGGTACCACCCACAATGGGCTGGGCCCTCTCCCATTGATCACTAATTAAGAAAATGCCTTACAGCCGGGCCTTCAGAGACATCGTCTCAGTTAAGGTTTCCCTCTGTTCGGATAACTCTAGTTTGCGTCACGCTGGCACAGACCGGCCGGCACATCCTCCAAGGACGCGCCATTCTCAGCTGGCTCAGCCTTGGCTGAGTGTTTGGTCACCCACCTCAGGGAGCAGCAAACAGCACTACAGCAAGGAGGCATGCCATGCCACACTACACGGGGAAAGGTAGTCCTATTGCCACACAGACATGCAGTTCTCATGTAGATCCGTGTTTCACAGTTCTAGAAAAGTCTCCTTCAACAGAATATCCTACGATACGCCCATGGGTGCTTCCATTTTGATTATTATTATTTTATTATTTTTTTGTGTATGGATGCTTTGCTTGAGTGTAACTATGTACCACATGTGACCCTCATACCTGCTGAGGCCAGAAGAGGGTTTTAGATGTAGTAGAACTGGAGTTACAGTACAGATGGTTGTGAGCCGCCATGTGGGTGCTGGGAATTGAACCCACATCCTCTGGAAGAGCAGCTGGTGATCTTAACTACTGAGCCGTCTCTCCAGCCCCCTGCCCTTTTTTTTAATGTGAAAGTTTAGGATAAAATCAGCATTGTGTGTGTGTAATGACGCTTTTACTCCATTTGAGAAAGTGAACAGTCATTCTCCCTTCGTGTTTCATTACATTCCTGGTACCTGACACAGAGCGAGTTCTCTGCACAGCTGTGGCTTGCTGGGGTCTCAAGCACCTGCATCTGCCTCTGTATCGGGAGAACCTGTCTCCCAGCGTCTGCTAGCCCCAGTCTGGCCTCCCAGGCAACATTTCCTCCTCCTCCTCTGCCTCCAGGATCCTGTCTAAAAAGTGGGGCCCAGTGACATCAGCACATGGGAGGTTTGAGCTGCATCAGAGAAATAGGGCTCAAGAAGTTCAAATACGGCCCTGTGCCACCTCTCAGATGAGCCCTGTCTGAGTCTGGCTTTCTGGGTGTTAGCACAGTGAGGAAGAGGAAATGGAAATGACCCTTGACTAAGAGTCACAGGAAGTAAAGAACAGTGGTTGAGGGGCCTTTGCTTAGGAGAGTTGGAGGCCCAGGACGTCTCCTGTCTCCCGAGCCTAGCTCTGTGAGCAGCAAGAGTCTAGGACACGGTTTAAGGAGCTTGAGGGCTATGCTTTGGGGGGAGGGCAACTTTTTTGAGTTGAATTTCTTTGTCGTACTGTGCTATCACCTGTCAATAAGAAAGAGAAGAGCACACGGTATTAGCAAATGATGGGTTATTTCCGAAGGAAATTGCCAACAAGCAGACAGAAGAATCATTAGGGAGATGGGCGACCTGACACATCCCTCCTCCAACGTCACCCCAGCAGGGTTTCCTGACGCATTGTGCCTCTGAACTGAAGAACTCACACTTGTCTTAAATACCTACGGTGCTGTCATTGTGGCAGGCATATGCTGCAGGGCTCAGGTGCCACCCGGGCCTGGGAGATAGCTCAGCAGGCTGGGCCATCTGAGGCTGATCCACAGACCCCACACAGACGTTGAAGGAGAGAACCAGCTCCTTAATGTTGTCTTCTGACCTCCACATGTGCACGCATGTGCAACTACATACACATATCATGCATACACATTAGTAATTAGGAAAATTTTAATAGACTGACATCCTGAACACTCCCAGGGAGGTCCAAGCTTTTGAAAATGGGATTATCATCTACAAATGTGTGCCTTATTCATAGTTACTGTAGAGCACAGACAGCCCATGGGCCTCAGGTTGGGCAATGAACACAGGGTATGGTCTTTGGCCATAATGAAATTCATGATATAATCAATAGCATTATGATATCTTTTAAAGCCCAGAATATTTGACAATTACATAATGGTCTTCTTTCTAAGCTGTGGGCAAAGAGCACAAATGAGACATTAGGAAGCGTCGGCGGCTGTGGCTGTGGCGCATGGTGGGGCTCGTGCCTGGTGCGCACGCAGCTCTGGGCTTGACCCTTGCCTCCTCCCCACGAGCTCTAATTTTGCAAAAGCAGAGGGAGGTGCTGGATGAAGTGTGTGCTACACCCATGACGACTGACGTTCTGATCCCCGGCACCCTCATAAAAGCCAGGCAGCCATGGAGGCCGCCTGTAATCTCAGCACTCAGAAAGTAGACACGGAATCCCTGGGAAAGCTGTCTAGCAGGGTAGCTGAATGGGATCAGCAAGCTCGGGTTCCAGGCTAGCTTCCGGGTCCTCACACACAGTGGGGAGCAACTGAGGAGGCCACCAACCTCTGGCCTACACACACAAACCCTCACACATACACAGTCTCTCTCTCTCTCTCTCTCTCTCTCTCTCTCTCTCTCTTTCTCTCTCTCTCTCTCACACACACACACACACACACACACACATCCACATCCACACATACACACACTCACACATATACAGTCCTATACACACATCCACATCCACACACACACACACACACACACACACACACTCACACATATACAGTCCTATACACACATCCACATCCACACACACACACACACACACACTCACACATATACAGTCCTATACACACATCCACATCCACATCCACACACACACACACACACACACACACACACACACATATACAGTCCTATATACACATCCACATACACACACACACACACACACACACACACACTCACCCATACATATTCATATGCACAGATGCACACACACACACACACTCACACATACTTACATACACGCACAAATACACTTAGATACACACACATGTATACACACACAGACACTCACACATAATCAGATGCTTACATCCACTCAGACACAAACACACTCACCTGCATACACACATACACACTCACACATAACACACTCACACATACACATACAGACACTCATGCATTCTCACTCATAGTCACACATTCATACACTCACAGACTCACACACGCACACAAACACACACACTTGTGTGTCCAATGGCTCTCATCAGGACAGATATAAAATCCCTTAACAAAATATTAGTCAACAGAAAAGTAATAAAAACAGAGAAGTAATAAAGACATACAAGTTTTATCCCAGAAAAGCATAGTTCTTTTTAAAATTATAAAATCAAAGCACTTTACCATGTAAACAGAATGAATGAGAAAACCTACATGATTCTACACACAGTTGCATAAAAATCATTAGACAAAATTCAATACCCACTCAGCAAAATACAAATAGAGAAACTTCTAAATCAGATAAAGAACTACTCCAAACTATCCAGCCAACACAATTACTCCACAAACCCTGAACATTAAGATCACAGGTAAAACAAAGTTGTCTTCCGATTATATCTCTGTTCATTACTAAGTGGCATTCTAGCCAGTGCGATAAGACATGGAAAATTAAAACTCACACAGCTTGGAAAGGAAGAAAGGAAAGTGTCTTTTTTCATGAAGACCTTACTGGCTTGTGTGGAAAAGCCCAAGAAACCTGCATAAAAATGACTTCAATGAGTAGGATTTAGCAGCTTTTTAGGACACAGGACTGAGACATACAAATACTCGAATAGAAACAATCAGATGGAATGAAGAAATTAAGAAGTAATTAGATTTACAATTGCATAAAGTATGAAATATTCAGAAATAAGTCTTATCAAAGACATTGGCATAAAAAATAAAAACACTGAGAGAAACGAAAGGACATCAAACCTAGAGCAAACGTATTGGTCAGTGGGAGGAAAGTTCATACAGGAAAGGTACCAGATCTCCAGTAACTGCTCTATAGAATGAGCTCAGTCCAACAAAAGCTTCGGATGTTTTGTAGACACTGGAAACTGTTTTACACTTGTGTGGGCATGCAGATGATCTAGGACAGTCCAAACAACTCTGAAAACAGAGCCGGCTGGGAGTCCCACTATCTGATTAAAAGTCTATAATGTCACAGGAGCAAAGTCAGTGTACCGTTAGCCCAACACTAGATAACAGTCAATGGGGTAGAATACAGCATCCAGGGTGGGTCGCATTAGCATGCAAATGATTGGAAGTAAAGCAATATGTTTTTCAAAGAGCTAGAGACCTACATCGGGAAAATAAACTTCCCTCTCCTATATCAGTCCACCCACAAAGAAGAGTCTAAGCTGGATCACTAAAGCTAAGCAGTAAAGGGGGCTATGGAGCTGGGCAGGGGGCACACACCTTCCTTTGGCACTCGGGAGGCAGAGGCAGCTGGATCTCTGTGAGTCTGAGGTTAGCCTGATCTACGTAGTGAGCCCTGGGACAGCTAAGGCTACATGGAGAGTTCCTGTTTCAGGGATTGGAGAGAAGGCTCAGAGGTAAAGAGTGTTTGCTGTGTAAACGTGGGGAGCAGCGCTCAGATCCGCACGTCTGTATGACAAGGCTGGAGGTGGTCTCTGGGGCACCTGTAAGGAAGGCCAAGACAGAGAGGAGCAGAGACAGGAAGATTGGTGGGGCTTGCTGTCAGTCTAGCAAAATCAAGATAACAAAAAACCCCACGAACTCTAGGTTCATTGAGAGACCCTTGCTTCAAAGGAGTAACATGGGAGGTGCTAGAGGGGGCACACTGTGCCCTTCTCTGGCCCCTGCACATGCACACAGGCATGTGCATACACCACACATTTACACATAAAAGTTAAAATAAAATTAAAGATAAAGTTAAACAACAAAAAGACTATAAGCTTCTAGGAGAGATTTTAAAATGCATTTGTTATATTCTTGGATTTCACAAAATTTTCCTAAAGAAAATACAAAAGTCACACATTGTAAAATATGAACCCAATACACTAGGTTTTCTAATGATTAAAAACTTCCATCCATCACAAAATGCAGTTAAGAATACAAGAAGGCAAGGCTCACATGGGATGAAAATATACACACCAATGCAAATGGATAATAAAAAGTCAAATGGGCAAAGATTTGAGCAGATCTCATAGAATTAAGCCCCAAACCCAAAAATGGTAATAAGCACCACTAAGGAAACGAACATCTAAGATACAGGAGCTGCTATCTCACGGGCACTGCAAATAACCAGAAAAGTAAACGTCACACGCTAATCGAATGTTTATGGGATGCGACATAGCTGTTGTTGTTGCTGTTGTTGTTTTTAATCACAGCAGGTTTACTGGTATTAGCCATTCTAATTTGCTTCCTATTGCTGCGATAAGTCACTGAGAGAGGCCAAGGCAGGAATGCTGCTCACTGACTTGCTCTTCCTTGGCTTGCCCAGTCTGCTTTCTTATATATATACCAAGACCACCTTCACAGAGGTGGCACCATCCACAGTGGGTGGGACTGTCCCGTAACTATTGTTAGCCAAGAAAATGCTACCCATGGGCATTCCCACAGGCCAAGCTGATGGGGGCAATTCTTCAACTGAGGTTCCCTTTCCCCAGGAAACTCTAACAACAACAACCATCTAGCACAATGTCAGACGTGAGCAACCTAACCATCTATCAGCAGAACAGCCCAGCACACTGAGGTCTATCGATACAACAGAATATTACCTGACAGCGAAAATGAATAGATTGTCCCACCCTGTGGATGAGATCTATACGTGAGGGTTGAGAAGAATGATGGGAAAATGCATCTGTATTGAACATGTCCTTGCCTCTGGTTATTTCCTATGTCATACACTCTACTTACATCTATAAGCATTTACATTGTATGTACTATATGTGCTCTAGCCATGGGAAGTACATGGAAAGATGTGTGTGGGTTAATGCAGATGTTTTAAGTCCCTGTGTACAGAGGACCATAGACCCCAGCACCCATAGACTTCGATATGCATAGGGAACGGGTCCCAGGATCCCTCAGACACCGAGAACAGATATACTGATGTATGCGTCAGAATGAATGAGTCAGAAAAACATTGACTAAGAGAAGCCAGACACACAGTAAGCACATCTCCGGGCTGGAGGAACAGCTCAGTTGGTAAAGCGATTCCCCTGTAAGCACAAGGACCTGGGCTTAGTCCCTAGGACCCACCAGGCACGGTGGCAAGTACTTAGATTCCAGTGCCGGGGAGGCTCATAGGCTGGCTGCTGGAGCCTGTTTGTCACGCTGAGGAGAGACCCTGTCTCAGAGGACATGGTGGGTGACACTCGAGGAACAACTGCCAAGGCTGTTTCTTCTGACTCTGTGTACACAGGCACACACATGTACTTGCACACACATGAACATGCACATAGGCACACACACATATACACAAAACCACCTTTTATAGCATATCATATAAATGACGTTTAGGGTAGGAAAAACACAGGGGCAGGAGAAATGGCTCTGTGGTTAAGAGCACTTGTTCTTGCAGAGGACTGGGGTTCAGTTCCCAGCCCCGACATGGTGACTCACACCTGTCTATAACTCCAATTTCAGGGGATATGATGTCATTCTTTGACCTCCAGGGGCATCAGGCATGCAAATGGTGCATTTCCATACATGGAGACCAAACTCTAACACATGAAATAGAAATAAACTTTAAAAATTTAAGATGGGATAAAAAAAAAAACAATCTTTGATGATATAAATCGGAGTTGTGGTTAAAAACTGACAGTGCCAGGTAGAAATTAACTGGGAAGGGGGCTGGGAATATTTTGAAGAACTAAAACTGTCTTGACTGTGCGGTAATTAAATATGCATGAGCACTTATTAAGACTCATTAAGATATACCCTTAAGATCTGTGGATGTAAATTTTACCTAGTTTTAAAAAAAATCATAATCACACTTAAAATACCTAAAACTTGAGTAATATTACAGGTGAGTGAAAAATTGTTTCTAATTATATGCTGCTAAAATTACACTATAAATGTGATTCATAGTAGAGGAGACAGCCTTTATATTTAGCACATGACTTAAAGGCCCAAAGCAAAGACAGGCCTGTTCCGTGGAATGGTGGCTGTTTTCTGCCTAGTAATGAAAGACACTCAAATGCTGCTCTAAACACCGCCCTCTCCCCATGAGGTGAGTGAGGAGACGAAGTCAGAGAGAAGTATCGGTGGGGGCATGTGACTATAAAGCGGCAAAGCTGGCGTAAGAGCCACACCATCCATCTACACAGCTCAGGACCAGAGAGATGGCTCAGCCCGGAAAGGCCCTTCTGATGCAAGCCTGGAGACATGACTTCGGGTCCTAGAATCCTTTTTTTTTAAGATGGAAGGAGAGAGTTTCCTAGGTGCAGCGGACCTAGCAAGGTCAACATGCCGGTCTCAGAAGCTGGGTTTGTCGCAAAACCCATGTGACCCCACGGAGACCCTTCGAGAAATCACGTCTCGACTAGGAGCTAAAGTTGACTGGAGGGTATGGACTCCGGAACAAACGTGAAGTGTGAAAGGTCAGGTTTACCCTGGCCAAGATCCGTGAGGCGGCCCGGGAGCTGTTGACGCTGGGCGAGAAGGATCCCCCGCGTCCGTTTGAAGCCAAAGCTCTGCTGAGGCGCCCGGTCCGCACTGGCGCGCTGGACCAGGGCAGGATGCAGCTGGATTACCCCGGGGACCAGGGCAGGATGCAGCTGGATTACCCCGGGGACCAGGGCAGGATGCAGCTGGATTACCCCCGGGACCAGGGCAGGATGCAGCTGGATTACCCCCGGGACGAGGGCAGGATGCAGCTGGATTACCCTGGGGCCTGAAGACTGAGGATTTCTTGGCGAGGCAGCTGGGCTCCCAGGTCTTTAAGCTGGGCCTGGCCAAATCTAGTCGCCATGCCCGCGTGCTCATCCGCCAACACCACATCAGGGTCCGCAAGCAGGTGATGAACACCCCACCCTTCACTGTCCGTCTGGACTCCCAGAAGCACACTAACTTCTCCTCCGGTCTCCTCACGGAGGTGGCTGACCGGGTCAAGTGAAGAGGAAGAATGCCAAGAAAGGCCAGGGCGGTGCTGGAGCCGGTGACGAGGGACAAGAGGACTAATCAATCAATACCTTGCTGCACTGGAGGATTATCTAGTTTTCCAGTTGAAAATTAAAAAAAAAAAAAAAAAAAAAAAAAAACTTGGTTAAAAAAGAAAAAAAGATGGTAGGAGAGAACTCTCTCCACAAAGATGTCTTCTGACCTCCACACGTGCTCATGGGGTGCAGCCCCCCCACCACCATCATGCATCCGTACATAGTAATAATAAATAAAAACTTTAAAATATCTACCTAACGGCACTGTGCTCGCGGAGACTTGGTTTTATGCTTAGCCGTGCTTCAAAGAATCCTCTTGCTGACTGCCCCAGGTCCTGGGACATTAGACTGGTTCAGCATGATGATTCCCAGGTTACAGATGATGAAGGAGGAACCGTCTTCCTCCGCGGCCCGAGACCCTGTGCATGGGACCCCCAGCTCCAGGGCTCTAACCAGGCCCACCCAGTCCTGCTGAAGTCTTGTCCTCTTCATCGCGTTCCGGGATGTCATGCCCTGCTTCCTGCAGCTTGTGAAGGCAGCTAGCCTTCCAAGGATGCAGGCTGGCGTGGCGTGGAGAGACTGGGGATGCAGCAGAGACTGCCCAGACAGCCACCGCGGAGTAACAGGAAGTCCAGCTCGCAGCGTCAGAGGAGGGGAGGGGGCACCGGGGACTCCGCTGGGACCTTTTAGGAAATGCACAGTGAAGCGTTGTTGGTTTTAAGTAATGCAAGGAAAGAATTAGGACAGGACTGGGTGGGAAAGAGTGCTCTGTTCAGTCTCTCAGGTCACAGGGAGCAACTGTGACCTGAGGGCTAGCTCCTAGCAAACCAGGTCGAGGCTGGGATTTGTCTTGAGATTATCTTGCACTGTGGATGGTGACCAACCCACCCTGGACTCTCAGTACCACACTTCCTCTTCCTCTTCCTCTTCCTCCTTCCCCTCCTCTTCCTCCCCTCTTCTTCCTCCTCCTCCTTCTTCTTTATGCAAGGTCTTACGTAGCCCAGGCTAGCCTTGAACACTCTATGTAACTGTGCCAGCTAGTTCTTGTCAGCTTGACACAAACCAGAGTCACTTGGAAAGGGGGACCCTCAGCTGAGCAAGAGCCTCCATTAGATTGGCCTGCGGACGCACCTGTGGCGTTCTCTTGACTGATGATGGATGGGAGAGGGTCCAGCCCGCCGCCACCGCCGCCACCGCCGCCACCGCCGCCCTGGGCAGGTTGTCCTGGGATGTATTAGAAATCAAACTCTGCGGGCCACGCAGAGCAAACCAGTCCGCACCGTTCCTCCACGGCCTCCGCTTCAGCTCCTTCCTCCTCCATGTTCTCACCACGAGGTCCTGCCCCGGCTTCCCTCAGGGACGGACGGCAGTCTGCACGCCACACAAAATCCTTCCTCCACGCACTTCTTTTGTCCAGTGGTTCACTCACAGCAATGAAGAACCAAACTAAGACAGTGACTCAAGGGTGACTTTGATTGACTGATTGATTTTCCGTATATGAGTACACTGTAGCTGTACAGATGGTTGTGAGCCATCATGTGGTTGCTGGGAATTGAACTCAGGACCTCTGCTCGCTCCAACCCCCTCTTGCTCTGACCCGAAGGTTTATTTATTGTTATATGTAACTTCAGACACACCAGAAGTGGGCGTCAGATCTCATTACGGATGGTTGTGAGCCACCATGTGGTTGCTGGGATTTGAACTCAGGACCTTCATAAGAGCAGTCAGTGCTCTTACCTGCTGAGCCATCTCTCCAGCCCCTCAAGGGTGACTTTGAACCCCCTCCTCCTCTGGACCCTCCTTAGTTCTTCCTTCAATGGCTACATCCTAGGGACTGTATTTCTTCTGGCACCATCAGGACTCACAGCTCCATCAGGACCTCTTCCTTAGCTCTACATTCTTTGAAAACTTATATGCATTCTCTCCTGGAATTCCCGGCTCCCTGGCCAAGCTCTCGGAGACCGAGAACCTGCCATTCCTCTGTTCTTTGAACTCATGCCTGGGTAACTGCCGCCCTGACCTGCTGGGCAGACTTCATTTCCCCCTCGCCTGTGCCCGCAGTTCATGCCGGCAGCCGAATTCTACCTTACATAAAAGCCTCTCGGAGGCTGGCACGTCTCTCCCTGTGGCCTGTAATAAGCTCCTAAAGATTCTAATTATCTCAGTTCAGCTTCATTCTGTGAGGGCTGAATGGCAGGGCTGACACAGGCTGGGGCGGGGAAGACCTCTTGTCACCTGTGGAAATGAAGGAACTTAAGGGCGGTCAGCCCTCCGCGCCTGCCTTGTCCCAAAGGTCTGTCTCTAGCAGAGCCAACTGGAATGGAGAACTTAATTTGTGCGGGTGGAATATTTTGTGCTGGGAAATCACATCCCGGGAGAAGCGAGGACATCAGTCACCCTGCACATAATACAAGCGCTCGGCTCACCTGCATATAGCAGGAGGGGAGGGGGCGTTTTAAAATGGTAAATGACATAAAGTTTCATTGTATTAAGATTCTGAACCCTCCAAGTCGTCATGGGGATATCCAATGGCGGATGGCGTGGTCCTTAACGACCTTTTGAGCTCAGCTCTACGCCGACTGGCCGGGGAGGGGACCATTTCAAACCAAATAGCTCAGCCATCATCGGAGGACGCGAGGGTACTGTTCAATTTCCCATCTAACCTCCTTCTTATCTGACCCTCTCCACTCCAGGAAAAGGCCATTTTTCTCCATCTTCTCTGTGGCAAGAAAGGGGATTGGGCATTAGGAATTTTTAATGGTTTTTGTCTGAGGCCATTTAAAATGAAGCTGAAATGTCAGTCTCCCAGACTGGCGGTGGGTGAAGTGGGTGGTAAGTGGAAATGAACTCAAGCAGGATGAGGTTCGCAGTCCCCGGTGATGCCTCGGAAAGGCGGAGGGCCTCCGGCTCCCTCCAGTGAGGACAGGACTGCTTGCTAATCCTCCCAAAACGTAGCTCTTCCACCGTGTGTTTTGTTTCCTCGGTGCACTTCTCTCTGCACGGTTTCCGCATGATTTGTTTAGGCAAATATTTATTTATATTCGCATGAATACATTCCAGGTCTATGGAGGGAAAGAGTTCGGCTCTCCTGCCGGAGACGCTTCCTCCGAGCTGCATCCCCAGAGCCCAAGACAATGAGGTTTTCAGTGCATCTCCGGGCGGAGCTGAGCTGTGAGGTTCATGCTCTGCAGGGACTCATTGCACTGAGTTTCAGGCTCCTCCACAGGGCCAGGAGCAGCAACAGAGGAATGCTCTGTGCACAGTCCAACCCAACAGCACCTCTCAGACCTCGCAGGCCCGCCCCTGCTCCTGAGTTCCCCAGCTCTCCACTCCTCGAGACCCCCCCCACCCCCGCCCCAGCACAGCCCTGGCCGCGGCACATTAAGACTTTGTAGGATGAAAAGGCCTTTGATTCTGCAGAGCAGTGGCTCCTTGGGGGAGGCCCCATGCACACCAGTGCTCACCTGAATCTGGAGTTACAGTGTGTGTGTGTGTGTGTGTGTGTGTGTGTGTGTGGCCTGAGGGAAAAATTAGCAGAGGCGCAAAGCTCAGGTGTGATCACTCTCACGATTCCCTCTCCTCCACTGCCTGCCTTCAAACGCCTGACGCGGCTTCTTTTCGATTTTTTTTTCCCGTTTGTTTTGTCCCTGGCTAGTGCTAAAGACTCTTTCCTGTCTCGTCTATTTCCCAGCCATTTTCCGTGAATACAACTTCTCTCTGCGGTTTTCAGCGTGTCGTCTTTAACTCACATGCAACTAGGCAACCATTTCTATATGTCCCTGCCCCCCCCCCCACATACACATCTCTCTCTCTCTCTCTCTCTCTCACACACACACACACACACACACACACACACACACACACACACACACACTGAGTTGTTTATGTAAGCCCAACTTCAAGCCCCCGGCTTCCTGGTCAGGGGCCAGCTCTCCCTCTCGTGTCATACAAGCCATTCGGCTCCCAGAAATCTCTTATTAAACAGAATAGAAGGGCTAAGCCACAGCGGCCCACACCTGGAGGACAGTTGAGTGTTCAAAGCCAGGCTATAGTGCCGCACTGTTTCAAAACCACAGGATGAAGCCACGGAGGCCAGAAAATTAGAGTTTGTTCCTAACCGGAGCAAGCCTGGACAAGCCTCCTGGCTCGCCCCGCTCCCCACCCGTGTCGTGTCACAGCAAGGCCCAAGGTCTCATCCTGCCTCTCCTTGGCCGGGTGCTTGTCAAGAAGGGTCTTCAAGTCCTCTGGGAGAGGAGGGCACAGCGTGTTTCCCTAATACCAAATCACCTGGCTGCCTAGCCACGGCCACCAGTGACAGCCCCTACTAACTCCCAGACAGAATTGTGTTCAAGTTGGGAAAAGGTTTCCATGAGATAGACCACTGGTTGAAGTTGGTGGGGATTTAGACATATTTCCCTTTCGATTACAAAAGTAAAGTATAATCTTTAAAGAAAAAAAAATCACGCATGTAGTCAGGGATACAAATCAGAGACAATGTTTGTCTAGTATGCACAAGGGCCTTGTCTGATTGTTAGTCACACACACACACACACACACACACACACACTCACACTCACACACACATACACACTCACACACACTCACACATACACACTCACACACACACTCACACACATACTCACACATACACACACACATACACACACACACATACACACTCACACACATACTCACACACATACATACATACACACACATACACACACACACACACACACACACACACACACAGGGCCAGACGAGATGGCACAAGCCAGTATTTGGAAGCCTATGTCAAGCAAAGGTTAGCCTGAGCTACAGATAGAGTCTATCTCCAAGAAACAGCAAAACAAGCAAACAAACAGAAAAACTAAACAATTAACAAATTCATACACAACATCTATAATGTACAGTAAAAGCCTGAACATGCGTCTGCTTTGCAGTATCTACACAGAGACGGCCGTTTAGGGATGACAGCCTTTCCGTATGGATGTGTAAAATACGTGTATATATACTGTGGCATTGTTTTTGCTTAAGAAACCATATCCTATCATAATGCTACCTTTTTCTGAATAGTAAGTTCATTGTAAGTAATGATTTTAACGTCTTCTTCCTGGTTTCTTCCTGATAGAGTTATACAACCCTTCTCGTAAGATCCCATCCCCCTTCCAGAACAGAACGCACCGTCCTCGGTACACATCATTTTTATATCTCATATACACGGTATCTTGGTATGTTTTATATATTGACGGAGTCTGTTCCAAGCCCGTGGCTTCCTCTTTCCAGTCCCCTGAGGGTGGGATGCTGTGGACGTTGCCCTCCTACCTAGAGTCCCCGTGGTTCTGTCCACCAAGCGTCTTTGGTGTAACTAGCCAATGGTGTAACGAGTGAGCTCAACCTGCCAGTAGAAATCACCAACACGCTAAATAAAACGGGCTGAGGGAAAAGCCAGTAGGCCAGGTGTGGTGGCACACAGCTTTAGTCAGGAGGCCGAAGCAGTCGTGCTGCTTACACAAAAAGGGAGAGCTCACACGCGCGTGCTCAGAGTCCCGCTGGCTAACTGCAGACCGTTACAGAGTCATGCCAGTCTGCCCAGACATAGTGGATCCACCTGCTCTGCCTGGGCTGTCAGGTGGTAAAAGCTGGCTGCTTGAGAACCCAAACGAGGCTATTAAAGGAGCAGGTCACCGAGACGCTGTGCCATGAGTCACTTGGGACCACACAGGACACCTTAGCAAATTCTCCCAGAGCAGTCCTCAGTCATCTCTTAGGCCCTAAGACTTAGGGGGAATTGGGGCCTATTCTAGCCCTAGAAGATCCTGGGGTGGCCATGGATATGGTCACAGAAGTGGGCTAGACTCCCCGAAGCCTGGCCAGTATGCAGAGCCTCGTGACCCTATGGACCAGGCTTCTGCTGGGGCAGCAGGGCTGCGGGCTGCTGAAGGAGACTGAGGGAGCCGCCGGGTAGGTGGCAAGGTGGAAATAGAGGCCAGTTCCACCCTTGTGCCTCGACTAGCCTGGGCCTTCCTAAATTTTAGTGTTCCATTTATAAAATAGAGATCATGGCCTTTCACTGCTAGAAGGTCAGATAAGAGGTTCTATGGAGTGACTCTCCTCATTCTGCAAAGAGGTGCAGAGCCATAGGGTCAAATGCTCTTCTGCCGCTCTCAAGAGTGTCCCCAGGCATTAGACAAGTCTTCTCTCTCCACAGGGCAGTCCTTCTACTCCCGGGTCCTGGAGAACTGCGAGGACGTGGCTGACTTCGATGAGGTAGGATATCTGTCTCCAGCAAGCCTCCCCCCTCTACCCTCAATGTGCCAGTCCTCACCCTGGGTGGCTTGTGTGCCGCATGCCTCATCTCTGAGTGACTTCCTGGGAGGAGATGGCGGGTGGCTGGGGAGGAGCCTCCACTCAGCAGGATCCCACGGAGTCAGGAACAGAGCTGAGCCGTGGCTGCCGCCAGGTCTGAGCCCTTCTGACCCCTGTAAGAAAATATCCACCAGATTTCAGGGTGAGTCTCTCTAAGGGGTCGGCGCAGTTGCCACTAGGGTCTTTCCCCAGGGTCTCGTGGTATCCTTGGAGTAGCCAGGCCACTAGAACTTCCATGATGCCCAACTCACACAAGACTGTCCCTTTCTAAGAACATCGGGGTACCTCTCCTGCCTGTGTTCTAAGACACTTCCTGGGTGGGAACATCAAAAGACACACGCACAGTGGTTCCCCACCCCCACCCCGAGGATTTTGTTTGTTTGTTTGTTTGTTTGTTTGGTGAACTATAGACTCAGATCACTGAGAATATAAACCACACACTTCAGTTTATGTGCGTCATCTCCTTGGCCCCTGGAAGCCCCACCCCCATCTTCCGGTATGAACTCATATATGTGTGTTTTCTCCCTGGTCCTCACTCTTTCCTCTCCACCCACTTCTAACGTAGTCAACAAACGCCTCTTGGAGCTCTATACATTCCGGCAAGGTTTGGACTACTGTAAGCATATGTATGTTTGTTTACCTAAATGACAATGTGTTAAATATTTTCTGTTATTTTTCCACTGTGGACTCTTTCTAAGTTCCATCTGTGTTGCAAGGAGCTGCTTGGGACACAGCCAACAGTGGGTGACCAAACACTCTGGTCTGCCTGAGATGGAGAAGATTCTAGAAAAACAGACTTTCGGTACTAAAACAGGCAGGTTCTGAGCAAGCCGGCATGACTTAGTCGATCATGTGCCCTCTGCCGTGGCGGGTCCCTAGCTCAGGCCTGGAAATACAGAAAATGGTCTACACGCCTCACCTGAACCTGCGTGAGTGTCTCCCCAGGATGAGCACTAGAATCAGCAATGTCTGACTCACAGGGTGACATACACCTAAGGTGACCAGGCACAGCCACTGCCTGTGCTTCTGTCAGCAAAGAGTGACACTTCCTCTGCCCACATCGTCAGCCACAGTTGGGGTTTCCCTCCCAGGCCCCTGGTTTTCACCAGTCCAACAGAGATCTCTAGATCTCAGATCGCTAGGGAGCTGAGACATTCTCTGGAGAATGTCTTTGGCTCTTACATTCCTCTTTTGCGAATGTCGCCTTCCTGGACGTCCTACCTGTTCACCTCTTTGCTTTTTCTAACTGGGTTACAGATCTTCTTAGTATATTCTAATCTCTGTTGAGTTTCGATGTTAAGAATGCCTGCCTTGGATGTAACTCAACTGATAGGGTGTTTACCTTGTATGCACAAAGCCCTGGGGTCCATCTCCAGCACTATATACACCAGACACGTGGTGCATGCCGGGAAGGAAGCACTAGGAAGGTAGAAGCAGAAGTCCATGTCATCCTTAGCTACATATCAAGTTCAAGGCCAGCCTCAGCTAGAGAAGATCCTGTGAAGAATGAGAGGGAGGGGGAGGGAGAGGGAGAGAGAGAGGGAGAGAAGAAGGAGGGAGGGAGAGGGAGGGAGAGAGGGAGAGAAGAAGGAGGGAGGGAGGGAAGGAGGGAGAGAGGGAGAGGGAGGGAGAGGGAGGAGAGAGAGAGAGAGAGAGGGGGGGGAGAGGGAGAGGGAGAGAGAGAGGGAGAGGGAGGAGGAGGAGGAGGAGGAGGAGGAGAGAGAGAGAGAGAGAGAGAGAGAGAGAGAGAGGAAAAGGAGACCTTTTTCCAGTCTATCAACTATCTATGAATAAGGTCCAAGGCCAACCGTTGCTTTGTGGATTTCTCCCCGGTACTTATTTTTCTAAACTAGCTTTTCAATTTTTTTTTAATTTTCATTATGTTCATATGTTCAGATGGATCTTCTTCAGATTTTTAGGTCTCTTTATTGACCTGAGTGTTTCTGGATTTTTTTAAGATTTTCTTTATGCATATGAGTGTTTAGCTGAATATATATACCACATACATGCAGTGCCCACAGAGACCAAAAGAGGGCGCTGGTCCCCTGGAAATGTAGTTACAGATGTTGAGACCCCCCCCCCTTCAAGTGGTTGCTGGGAATCGAACCTGGGTTCTCTGCAAGAGCATCAGCTGCTTTTCTCCTCTGGGCCATCTCTCCAGCCCTAGTGCTTTTCTGTTTCATGAGTGACAGTGTCTCCCGTTTCTGTTTATTTTTATGGTACACCCATGAGGCTTGCACCCATCAGCACCTTGCTTCAGCTTGCCCATTTCCCATTCCTTTTGTCCACAACTTATCAGCTTACCACGGCCCAGTGAGGTTTAGTAAAGGTTCTATAACCTTGTATGCACTCCCTTATGCAATCAAACATCCCTGTCAATGGCTTGCAGAAATCATTCTGAGTAGTTTCTCATTCACATCAGAACTTCAGGGGTTCCCTGTGCCTCCCTGGTTCCTCTGCTTCCCCCCACCTCCCCCCACCCCTCTACCCCCCATCCCCCACCCCCGCCCTCGAGCTGGCACTACTGTCTCCATCGGACATCCTTTAACCTTGTCCACTCCACATCCCTTTTCACCCAAGAAATTTTTATGCAGCCTCATGCACATACTTATGTAAAATAGAATAGCTATACAATTAGACACTGATGATAAATCATGAAAAATAACTTTGTTTTAAATTAAGACTTTGTGGGGGCTAGAGAGGTGGCTCAGTGGTTAAGAGCGCTGGCTACTCTTTCTTCTAGAGGACCCAGGTTCAATTTCCAGCGCCCACATGGCAGCTCATTAACTTCTGATCCAGGATATCAACACCCTCACAGAGACACACATGCAAGCAAAACACCAATGCACATAAAATAAAAATTGTAAAGATAAGTCTCTTTTATCCATATAACGTTAGTATTTATTACAGAAAAAAAAGCTAATTAACATGCTAATGAGATGGGTGTGTTTGTTGGTCTAACACAATACCATCCAAAAATGTGCTGATTTGGTACATTCTGAGGACTAGCATGAGGAAAACTACTAAAAGTCTTTACTTCCATGATTAGAACATTGTTTCTCTGAGAGCAGGAAACTGTGTATATATAGTAGAAACATTGTAACCCATACCGTAGAGGGTCTCAGTCTGCAACAGTGTCTTGAGCAGCGTTCATGAGCACTGTATGCTATGATGACATGTATGTTGTGTGTATGTTGTGTGTTAGCGCCAAGGCTGCCAGGAAGTCATGGAGTGCCGCACAGAGCACTACCAGACAGGCCTCACACTTGCTAGGTGTTTGGTTTTGAATTGGCTTTGGTCACGGCATGTTCAGAAACCTTGACTGTTGACAATGGTATCCACTCCCAGCCTCAGCTGTGTGACTCCCACCTGGGGGTCCCAAACTCAGCTTTGCCAGTTTGGTTAGATTCTGGATTCTAGCCTTGAAGATGTGAGGTCTCTTTGACTTTTCTTTTCCTGGGCCTTCTTTTACTTTTAAAAGATAATTAGTCTCTATTAAAAAAAAAAAAGAAATCTCTGATTTGGCTGGAGAGATGGATCAACGGTTAAGAGAACTGGCTGCTTATTCAAACGATATAGGTTCAAGTCCCAGTACCCATGTGGCAGCTCCCAGCTATCTGAGCTCTAGTTCTAGAGAATCCAACACCCTCTTTGGGCCTCTGTGGGCATTGTATGAGTTTGGTGCATAGACAGTCAGGCAGGCAAAATACCCATATTCATAAAATTTTAAAATAAAATTAAAATATCTGATATCTTTACTTCTCAGATCTCTTGAAGAATCCCTTGGATTTTCTTCTCTTCTTCTTTGGGTGTTTCATCCAAAGGAGTCATTCAGTCATTTTGGAGTACATCTTCCTAAGCTCTATAAATCCGAGAAGATCTTTCTTACTTACTCAAGATTGGGAGTTCTACTAGATCAGAAATTCTAAGTTTAAGATTCTTTTTTTCACACTTGAAAAAGTATAATTCTATGTTATGGTTAAAAAGCCTGCTGGCCCTCAGATTCTTAGAGCTCTGTGGGTAATATTTTTCTCCCTCTTGAAAAGAAAAGGAAAAAGAGAATCTTATATCTCATATATATGTCATGGTTTTTTTGCCTTTGAGATATATATATATATATATATATATATATATTTGATATTTATATATCAAATATAACAAGTATATTTGATATATAAATATATATTTGATATATATTCACATGTGTGAGTGTGTATGTGTGGGTGTCTCCTTAAAACCTAGAGCCCTGCACACACTAATCAAGTTCCCTGTCACTAAGCTACATGCATCCCAGCCTGCCCTGGATATTCTTTGTTTTTTACAGTTAGTTAGTTAGTTAGTTAGTTAGTTAGTTAGTTAGGGTGGGGAGTTCACACACCAACATATGTGGGAGTCCAAGAAAGACTTGGAAGAGACAGCTCCTTTCTTCTGCCAGGTGGGTTTGGTGATTGAACTCAATCACCAGTCTTGACCTCAAGCTCCTTTATCCGCTGAGTCATGTCACAAGCCCCACGCCCTGGCTATTCCTAAAGTTTGTCATGATGCATCTAGTCGTAGATTTTCCTTTTTGCTCCTACTTTGGAGGGTTTTGTAAATCTTTACAAACCTATGACTTTTTAACCTTTGTTTACTATTTGATTTTAAAAGTCAGTCAGTTCCCCCACCTCTTTATTAAAACTTTTGTTCTCTCTTCCGAGACTTGAATCTCTGGGCTTTCCCTTTGTCTTGATCCCTTGCTGCTGTCCTGAGGAGATGCACTAGTTGTTCTCTGTGATGGGTTCTTGTCCTTATTCCTTATTGCCAATACATTGCTGGATGCCCCGCGTTCCGCGCTAACTTGTTGTGGTGGTAACACTCCCAGCATGCTCTTTCTCTCATGGGAGATGCACTGTTCAAGCACTTGGCTTCCTTCTGTGCATGGTCCTGTATGGGCCACATTGTCTGATGACAGACCAGTTGAGAAAGTGACACTTTGGTCTGAAAGGAATGGACCCAAGTGTATTAGTCAAGGTTCTCTAGAGTCATAGAACTTATAGACTATCTCTATATATTGAGGGAATTTATTGCGACGACTTACAGTCTGTAGTCCAACTCCCCAACAATGTTCAACTGTAAATTGGAAGTTCAAGAATCTACTAGTTTTTCAGTCCCCCGAGGCTAGTTGTTTGAACTGGTCTCCTGTAGAAGTAAGACGGGCTGGCAACTAGATGCAACCTTTCTTCTTCCAATGTCCTTTGTAGGCCTCCAGCAGAAGGTGTGGCCCAGATTAAAGGTGTGTACCACCATGCCTGAATCTGGGACTTGTTTTGTCCCAGGCTGACCTTAAACTCAGAGATCTCCTTGCCTTGGTCTCCTGGGATTAAAAGCGTATACTACCTTGCCTGGCCCTAAGCTTTTCATAGCCACCATATCTCAAGATCTCCATGCCAAGAATCAGCGCAGAAACTTGTGTCTTCCAGCCTCAAGATCTGGATCACAGGCAAACCCTCCAATTCTGGATTGTAGTTCATTCCAAATAGAGTTCAGTTGACAACCAGAAATAGCCATCACTCCAAGTCACCACAGTGATGTGTGAACCCCTCACCAGAGTCAGGGTTTCTTCTCGAAACCTTTGAGGAGAAACATCATTGGCCGTTACTCTGGGATTCAAGAGACATGAGCTGCTGGCCTGTCGGCACCCACTTGTTTTATCAGAAATAAGATGGCATCAGGCATCATAGCAAACTTTTCCTCCACCTTGGGTCTCACGCTTGCCGGCTCCTCCCCTTACCTCCTGCCTCACTGGCAGCCTCTACCCTCCAACAGCCACCAGCTCCAACAGTCCAGGATACCTCAGGTGTGTCTGTCCTCTCTACTGTCTGCTTGGAATCTGTCTGTCCCTCCTGCTGCTGTAGGTTCTCCGGGGCTGACTTTGGGGGTGAGGACAACAGTCCTAAATCACCATCTTGGACTAAGCCAAGAGCTCGGCGTGGCCCTCAAAGCAGCCTGTTCTTCTTGGCATTTGCCTTTTGTGTCTGGTTTTGTTTGTGCTGAGAAGGATTTCCTGGCAGACTTGAGGTCCAATTGATCCATCGGGCGGAGGACCCACCCTAACCAGTTACATTTCCTCCTCCTGGGCCAATACCATGTGGGAGACCTGGGAGTTCAGACCCAGGGCTGGAGGGAGAAAAAGAACGGTCTCATCTTGTGCTACATCACCACAACTGCAAGGCCACCGCCTCCCCACTAAGTGGGTCCCTCAATCCTGGGACAGATGGACTCCTCTCCAATCCTGTGGGTGTTCTGTTCTTATTTTCCCTGTCTCCTTGCTGTGTGGCTTACCTTCGGTCACCACGTTTATCAGATCATGCTGGGGACAGATAAGCATTCTCTCTGGAAGACAACAAGCAAAATGAGGGCCAGCTGTGATAACGATACCCCGCTGCATAAAAAGCTATCGTGAGGCCGCAGCCCCACCGCACAACCCGTCGGCTCCCATCCCCACCCCCTTTCCTCAGTCAGGGGCTCTGGATCAGTTTCTCATGGGCCTGCCTTCCAGGGCCTACAGCAAGCACCTAACTACCCCCTTTCAAGACTCCTAGGGGCCCTATCAGCTCAAGTCCCAGGCAGTGAGCAACCTGATGCCCCTTCGAAGGACAATGCCACCCCTTTCCATGCCCTGCACCTGGGACACCTGAGCCACAGATAATACACGGCATTCAAAGTTAATCACGGGTGTCTTTCCTCTTTCCAGAGAAGCCCAACACGGATCAGGTAGAGGATGTCCTTGATGCCGCCGGACATCTGCATGGGGCATATTCTGAGTGTCAGAAGGGGGGGGTCCCCAAGCTAGAGGGAGAGCGGGGTGTTCCACATAGGAACTTTACATAGGGTTGCCACTGGGACAGTGCCCAGTGAACACGGGGAAGAGGCAGAAGCCAGGGAGCTATGGCAGATACTAAAAGGATCAAGAGCCACCCCAGGATGGGGAGAATCAAGCTCACATTGCTCCCTGGCCTTTAGGAGTGGGGATGGTGACTAGGAAGTTCCCAGGTATGACATAATGGAGACCCACTGGAGTGGCGGGAGTGATACACTATCTGAGCCGTCCTCTTCCATCTACTCCCCATGATAACCAGTGGATGATGACACTCAGTCCCCGAGAGTAAGTATCCCTTACAAGGTGGCAGAATAGAAGTAGCCAAGCCAGGATTCTGAGTGAACACCAAGACTAGATCTGAGGATCTCTCTGGGTACACCAATAAAACCTGACCCAGGCCTTCTGATTCTGGCTGGCTTGTTCACAGGAACCAGGCTTCCCTCCTTGGGGGTCTAAAAGGTTCCCATAGCCTGGTTACCACTTGTCATATCCCACAAGGCAGGCGGGACAACTCCTCGACCCCCAAAGAGATCACGGAGATATATCCCTGCCTCGGGTAGACAAGTCCCACGTCCCCCTGGCAATCCCTGATAGGACCTACCCATCGGGCGCGCCAGAACAAGTGTAGGGAAGACATTTTTATGAACCCTTCAAGGGTCTCCCTGTCCCTGTGTTCTGCCTAAGGTCATTGGGAACTGGCTGAGAGAGAGAGATACATGGGGAGCCTTGGAGTGAGGAGACTCCGCTCTAATTCCCCCTTGAGGCAATGTTCTGGGTCTTGGACTCTTCTTTGAAACGAGGAGGGGTGTTCTCCTTGCAAATGAAATAAAGGCTTCTTCTCTAGGGTGAGGAGTCTGACCAAGGGAGGGACTTGATTCGGACTCAGGTAGGAGAGCCACTTTGATAAGCAACCTGAGCGAGCTGAGGTAGCTAGGGCGGAAAAACAATGCCCTCCTACAGCGATGGAAACGGCCAGCCGGTGTCCCCTTTCCTAGGGGCTGGAACCCGAGATCCCTCACTGAGCCTGTGGCTCTGAAGAAGCTGAGGCAGGAGGCAATGTCAGGGGAGCTGGGGGATGGGGGAGCTGTGGGAGCTGGGGGAGCAAGCCAAGTCTAAGCCCAGTCTGGTCTGGCTTTAACACAGGCACTGTTTGGACCCCACACCCTACCCTAACCCCTATTCCTCCCCCAGCACCCCAACCCCACCCTCATCCCCTCACCCCCACTTCCCACTCGTCCCCCCATCCCTGAGTAGACGCCAGGCCTTCAAGATTCTGGCTGGCTTCCCCAAGTGGGGAACCAGGCTTCCCCAGTGCTCAATGCTAAGACCCGGCGCTTAGTATAAGGGGAGAGAGCGTTGCCTGAGCAGTCCGCGCTGTGTAACCGGCTGGAAGAACAACACCCCCAGGTCACACGGAGGGAACCACATCAGGATCTGAATGCTAGTCTGTCTGATTCCCGGGCCAAGGGTGACTTGTAAGGCGGATAGTGATTCAGTCCTGTCCCCAGGTGCTCAGTACATGCAAAGGTAGACTTGCCTCCTGAGTTCAGGTAAGGAGCCATATTCAGCGTGGAGACTGGTTAAACAAGGGACCTGGGCCTGTCTGCCCACCTCTGCTTACACCCGGAAGTTACAGGCTGAGTTCCAAGGAGACGGGAATGTGCCTGTCTCTTCTTCGTTGCTCTAACACAAAGCACTGAAAACATGGGGGAAACGGATGCCTGCTAGCCTGGCACCTGTTACTACAGGCAGGCCCATATCCAGATCTGCAATGCTCATAGAGCTAGTGCTGTGCACAGGCCTTTCGCTCTAGCCTTTGGGATAAGCAGTAGGTAAGGCACATACTTAAAAGGACCATAAAGGTCACTTTAGTGGGACTTCACTATTTTACAGCAGTTGAGGTGGGTCTATGGGGGGAAGGGGCTCCCCGAGACCTCCAAAGGAACACAAACATAAAACTAGAACCTGGGTATTTCAGCTCCTGGGACTATTTCTATTATACCCCAAATCTTTACAGAAAAGTCTCAACTCTCAAATTCCCCTTAACACACACACACACACACACACACACGCACACGCACACGCACACGCACACGCACACGCACACGCACACGCACATGAACAGAGAGAGAGAGAAGGAGGGAGGGAAGGAGGGAAGGAGAGAAGGAGGGAGAGAGGAGGAGGGGTAGAGGGAGAGAGAGGGAGAGGGAGAGAAAGAGAGAATGAATGAATGAATGAATGAATGAATGGGGTCTGTGCCTTGAGGATGCTAGTTTTCTTGATAGGACATTCCACACTAGTCAGTGAACCAGCCAGGGGTAGCTCAGCTCATCCTCCCACAGAGATCAGGGAACTCTGTAGAGCCCCAGATCCCTGAGACTGATAGGATACAGAACACCGTGCCCTGACCACTACCAGTCAGGTTAGCCCAAGTCTGCAGATAGTGAACTGGGTCACAACTGGACAGACTGTTCTAGACAGAGATCACCTTTTCTTCCTCCACCATTAGTACCTGCCCCCCAGCTCCTGTAAACAGTCCCGTTGCACGTGCTTCAGTTCAGTTTGTCCTCAGAACCTTCTGGGTACATCTCCAGGACCTGGAGACACCCTGCACCCCTGCATCCCTGCATCCCTGTATCCTCACATCCCTTCACCCCTGCACCCCTGGATCCCTGCACCCTGCACCCCTGCACCCCTGCATCCCTGCATCCCTGTATTCTCACATCCCTTCACCCCTGCACCCCTGCATCCCTGCACCCCTGCATCCCTGTATCCTCACATCCCTTCACCCCTGCATCCCTACATCCCTTCATTCCTGCATCCCTGCATCCTTACATCCCTGCACCCTGCATCCCTGTATCCCTACATCCCTATATGTCTTCATTCCTGCATCCCTGTATCCCTGAATCCATGCATCCCTACAACCCTGTATCCCGCACAGAGCCACTCACAGGTCTGATACACAAAGAATGCTGAGCAAACAGGTGCCCCTGAATGGGATGTGGTGGCCTGTGACACCTAAGGCAGCAATGTTTGGCTTAGCAGGGCCAGGGTCCCAGATTTAGGGGCTGAATGAAGCAGGATATTAAATAGTGAGTTGGCTTTCACTGGCAACCACTTTTCTGGGCACTTCCAGAAATAAAAGTCACTACCCTCACCTGCAAAGGCCACAGGAAGAGACTTATGCTAATGCTGCCAAGCTGGAGACGTGCCCTGTGTCCCCAGAAGCCTCTGCAGCCCTGAAGTGTCTGCCACCAAGCAGCCAAGTCTTGCCCAGATCCTGGAACAAACAGCACAGTAATAACAGTTATAATAAATGGTCCCATTAACTGAATACTTCCTGTGTTCTGGCTGTCTGCCGAAAGCACGGCCAGCCTCATGGCCCCAAAAGAGCACACTCCTGCTATCACCTGGTGGGTGTCCGGGCTATAGTCCCTTCTATTACCTGAGATTTGTTTGCTGACAGTCCACTGTGTGCCAGACCCTGTAAAAGAGCGTGGGGAAGTCCCGGAGAGCCAGGAAGTCACCTGTGTTTCACCTTTGCTCCTGCTCTGATCACCCTGACAGGGACCATCATGACATTCTGGGAGCCAGTGGGAAGGAGGGGGAGCAGGAGACGGAGGCAGGGGCATGGAGCCCAGCTCTGCTGCTGGTGAGATGTGATCTTGACCCAGACCTTACAAGGAGACTCACAGGCAAATGAGATAATGCATTGTTATCTACTGCTGGGTAACAAGCCCCCAGTGACTGACAAACTCTGCCCCTTTCTGTGGCTTCTGATTTCAAGGCTGGCTCTGGCTGCCTGCTGGGCAGCTGTGATAGTGTCCCAACACCCATCCGGGTCCTTTCTGTCTCCTCCGGCCTCACATCCTCCAGGGCCTCCCCCTCCACGGGCCTCTCTTCCCGAAGGATGGCCTGGATGTCTTCATGTACCACTGATTTCTATAAAGAAGGGAAGCTTCCGGGTCTAGGTGCCACACAGCCTCATGTTTGAGATCTTTTGTTGGTAAAAGGAATAAGGCCAGCCTCAACTCAAGGAGCGGCAGCACAGACCCCATCTTGTGAGAAGAGGTGTCACAGAGAAAATGGAGAGAGGGGGACTGGGAGCAGACACCCCCAAATAACAGCAGACCATGCTTCCCCAGTGTTTGCCTTGTGCCTGAGCCGAGGTCAGGTGGTATACCATCCATACTACATATAAGGGCGCTGGGAAGTGTGGTAGCTTCTCCGGTTTCTCATAGTTGTTAAATATCAGCACCAGAGTTTAAATCTGTACATTCTGCCTCTTAGTTAATGATGATTAATTGACCAAATTAATAAAAATCAATTAATAAGCTGCATTACTGGGCAAATCCTGACTCTCGGTGCCCTTATCTGTGAAGTGGGGCTAAATTGTTAGTACGCTACGTGTCAGGTGGTAGCAGGTGCCCAGTAGGTGGTCAGCACTCAATGAATAGATGGTTTTGCAGCTGCCTATCTAGGACAATCAGAACCACAGGCCCCGCCTCTGACACTCAGCTCTCTCTAATCTACCTGGCTCAGGAGCCGGCCCAGCGTCGGGGAGTAAGACCTGCTCTAAGCTTGGAGAGTGGAGTTTAGTCCTGCCTCTGCCACCCATCAGCTGGGTGCCCTTGGATGCCTCTCTCAAGTCCTCTCAGCAGAAGGGCATCTCTGCCACGTTGCCAGAGCGGCAGCTGGAGAGCAGTGCCCCACTCAGAGCCCCTCCCTTCAGCCAGACACGTCAGGAGTTGAGCGGCATTGTCTGGGTGCGGGGAGGGGGGGTATGGTGAGTGATGACTCCTGCGAGCCCCCAAACCCCTAAACTCCCCCACGTTATCTGACTGGATCCCCGACATATGTGTGCATCTCTGTAACGGGTACAAAGAGGGAAATGGTGGCCAAAAGGAGACATTGAGAAATGAAATCAGGATGAGGACAAGCAAAAGAAGAGAGGAAGACATGGAAGGCCTAGGCAGATAAAGTGTGAGGGAGGCAGGGGCGGAGCAGAGAAGGGCCAGGGAGACATATTGGTTACAACGTGCACATAGCCTGCGGGGGGGGGGGAGGTGGGGGGGTGAGGGGGGAGACGAGCCTGAACGAATGACTTTCATCTCCGCCGTGCTATGTTCTCTTCCCATAGAGCATCCTGTCACTGGTGTGATTTCAATTGGTTCTTGCAGCAGCCCTGTGAGATATATATTTGTCTTAGTCTGTCTTCTGTGTCTATAATAGAATAGCTGAGACGGGGGTCATTTCTTTTTTTTTTTAAGATTTATTTATTCAATATATGTAAGTACACCGTAGCTGTCTTCAGACACTCCAGAACAGGGAGTCAGATCTCATTATGGATGGTTGTGAGCCACCATGTGGTTGCTGGGATTTGAACTCAGGACCTTTGGAAGAACAGCCAGTGCTCTTAACCGCTAAGCCATCTCTCCAGCAGGACGGGGTCATTTCTAAAGCACAGAAATTTGTCTTTCTGTTCTCAAGGTGGGAAGTCCAAGAGCATGGCGCCAACATCTGTTCAGCATCTGGTGCGGGTCTCCTTAATGCATCGTAGTATGTCGTCTGACATCATACAGTGAGGTGGGGCAAGGGCCACATAGGGCCTGGATCCCACGTAGAGACTCTAGGTCCTTCAGGACCAAAGCTGTGGACCAGGAGCCTCCAAAACTTTCCAGAAATCAGGCTAATGAGCAAAGGGAGAACCAATGAGAGACAGAGATGGAGAGAGCAGGGACACAGAAAAACGGAGACAGAGGCAGAGACAGAGACACAGGAAGACACAGCAGAGATAGATACAGAGACAGAGAGACAGAGAGAGACAGAGGCAGAGACAGAGACAGGGACAGAGGCAGAGAGACAGAGACACAGGAAGACACAGCAGAGATAGATACAGAGACAGAGATGGAGAGAGCAGGGACACAGAAAAACAGAGACAGAGGCAGAGACAGAGACAGGAAGACACAGCAGAGATAGATACAGAGACAGAGAAACAGAGAGAGACAGAGACAGAGGCAGAGACAGGGACAAAGAAACAGAGAGAGACAGAGGCAGAGACAGAGACACAGGAAGACACAGCAGAGATAGATACAGAGACAGAGAGACAGAGAGAGACAGAGGCAGAGACAGAGGCAGGGACAGAGGCAGAGACAGAGACACAGGAAGACACAGGCAGAGATAGATACAGAGACAGAGAGAAGCAGAGGCAGAGAAACAGAGACAGAGACAGAAAGGGGCAGAGACAGAGACAAAAGCAGAAACAGAGGCAGAAACAGAGACAGGCAGATGCAGAGACAGAGAGGCAGAGACACAGACAGAGACAGAGACATGGGCAAAGACAGAGACAGAGACAACACAGAGAGGCAGGCCGTCAGCTCTTGTGACCCACTGAGCTCCACCCCAGTGGGGACAAGCAGAAGTGCGCGGTGTCTCTCTGAGTCTCCTGTACCCAGTCATCACCTCCTCCACTGAGCTCACTGCTGCCACTGTGTCCACCCAAAACACCCCTCTCTGAGGTGCCATCTCAGGGTCACCACCAGTTTCCCCCACTCCTTCTTTCTTACCAGTGCCAGGAGTCACCCACAGCCCCCAAGTAGAAGAAATACCCTGCCTGCTTCACCCCAAAACCACAGCCTCAGTGGGGCCTCCATACCTCCCCTGGGCCCACGGCTAATGAGTCAGGCCTCTACCACCCTGCAGTCTTGTCTAAGCAATGCCATTAAGAAGATGACATGCTCCGTGGAGCCGAGTTGAGCTGAGCTCCGCAGGCCTCAGACGGCCGGTCCCAAGGCTGCCAGGAGCCCCGCCTACCTCTAGCCTCTCCAGCTCATGCTCCCATCAGGCTCGCTGTCATCTCCATCAGGGTCGTCCTCATCAGGGTCGCAGTTGCTGTGATGAAGCACCATGAGCAAAGCATCTCGGGGAGGACAGGGTTGGATTGGCATCACTGCTCACCACTGAAGGAAGCAGGGCAGGAGCCTGGAGGCAGGAGCTGATGCAGAGGCCAAGGACGGGGGCTTGCTCCTCATGGCTCTCTCAGCCTGCTTTCTTATAGAACCCAGGACCACCAGCCTAGGGATGACACCGCCCACAGTGGGCTGCTCCCTCCCTCACCGATCACCAGTGCCCCCAGGCTGCCTGTAGCCTCATCTTACAGAGGCATTTTCTTAACCGAGGTCTCTCGGAGACTCCAGCTTGAGTCAAGCTGACCTGAAAGCTAACCAGCCCTCAGTTTCCCCAGGACCAGACCGTCCTGAGAGGAGATGACATGAAGGGAGACAACACCGAGCAGCCAGGATGGCCCTGTAAGCCCCAACCCTTAAAGTCCCCAGTCGGGGAGAAGGCAGTCCAGCTGTAGACAGAGGTCAGCAGTGTCCACTCGGCCATCAGCCGAACTCCACCTCACCTCTACTTCTCAGAGCCCTGGCTCCTTAGTGCATGGAACCGGGCAGACACCTGCTTCCTAGGCTGTTGAAAAGCTAAATAAATTAATGTGCGTAAAGACTCCAGCCTCCTGCATAATGAAACGTTTTCTATAAACAGCAATCATTATTATCACTGTTATTCCTGAACTGTTGCCTGGTCTGAACTGGGTAGGGAACATAGGGGACATTCGAAACTGAAGTCGCTGCGCTTTGTCTAGTCTGTCAAAACCCCTGGCACCATCTCTCAATAGCTTCTAGCAGCTCTCGATGCCTGCCCGTCTCTGCCAGCCCCGAGTCCAGCCGCACTGGGGGTGTGGTTCAGGTGGTAGGGTGCTCACCTAGTGTGCGCGAGTGAGTTCAGTCCCCAGCACCGAAGAAAACAGATGGGTGGGTGCAAGCCTGTACCCCAGTGTGTAGGAGGCGGGAAATGTCCAAGTTCTAGGTCAGCCTGGGATGCAAAGCGAAGCCCAGCAGGATGCAGACGCCAGCCCACACCCGTTTTTTCTGCCCTTTTCCTCTGTCCTGGTTGTTCCTACTCTGCTCCTTTTCCCATAATGGCATGATCACCCCGTGATCAGACAGGTGGCCTTGAGTGGGAATGTGGGGTGGGGCCGAGGTGATGGGGACCGTGGGCCACCGTGGGTTAATGCAAAGAGAGGCAGACATCTCGGAGGGCAGGCTTTACTGAGCAGCTCACTTAATTGGGAGGAATAAAGCGATTTAAACCTTTGGAGAGTGGGTAGAGGCTTTCCGGGTGAGTGCACATCAGTGGGCTGGGCCAGGGTCCTCGGATGCCTCGTTGGCATAAGGAGGAATTCCAGGTGCTGCTTGACCACTTATAAGGGGAAAGTTTAACCTGGCTGCCTGCGACCTCCTCTGCTGGGGCCAAAGTAGTGGCACGGGTCTATGTGAGCCTGGACATGCACAGGGGACGGGGCGGAAAGGAGGGAGATGCAGACACAGACACAATCCTACTCCTGCCAATCTCTGGTAGAGATTTCCAGGGTTTGGACACACCTCAACCCCACTCTTACCCCAGCCCTGCTCCCCACAGCTCCATGGCTCCCTGCCCCACATATCCTCATGCTGGATCCACCGGGCCTGCCTAGAATGAACGCGGGTCCCTTTCATGTCCTCTTATCATCCTCCAGCTTTAACAGGGCGTGGGGGTTGTGGTCTCTACAAAAGATGTGGCGAATCCTACAAGTTTTGACCTGCCTTGGATGCTGTCGGCAGGCAGGGGGCTGGGGAGAGGGTGGCGTCTACAAACGCGGGCTTCCTCTATTATGTTGTGTGTCGAGATCTGCTCAGGATCTGAGTGGCCTGGGTCACGGTCTGCATGCCAGCCTTGAGCCCTGGCTCTAAGTCACTCCCCTGTCACTGGAGGGTCAGCCCTGCGGCTTCCCTGGCCAGCAGCCTTTTGAGTGAGCGTCCTCTTGGCGGCTTTGCCCAGCTTGTCTCACAGAGAATTCCGTATTTACCCACAGAGGCATGCCAGGCCTCTCCCTGCTCAGAAGGCAGGGTCTCTGGGAGTCAGGACGGGCGATCGGGGAGGAGAATGGGCCATCTGCTTTACTTACTGGCAGGCAGGTGTCCCTAGGAACTTGTATGTTCTTTATTTTATTTTATTTTATTTTATTTTTTATTTGGCTTTTTCAAGACAGGGTTTCTCTGTGTAGCCCTGGCTGTCCTGGAACTCACTTTGTAGACCAGGCTGGCCTCGAACTCAGAAATCGCCTGTCTCTGCCTCCCAAGTGCTGGGATTAAAGGTGTGTGCCACCACAGTCCGGCGAATTTGCATGTTCTTGAAATTGATGACTACCAGCTATTTCTGTAGGGAGTACAACACATGTTACACGGAAGACGAAATTCTTTCTATCTTCTTTTTTTCTTCCCCAGTTGTTCTTGTTCCAAAGGGGAGAAAGGCTAGGCAAGGACTGACAGCCTGGAGAAAGCCTTAGGAAGGTGCCTGGCTCTGCCCGTCAATGGCTTTCCCTAGAGAACGACTCCTTTTATGGTCGGCATTGGGTTCTAGTTCCCACTCTTTTGGGCATTAGGAAAAGCCCACTGGGTTTCTGATCCATCCTTATTATTGGCTTAGAGGTGTCTCCAGGGGTACACACCGTAGGTCTGACCCCTATAACAGGAGAGCAGCAGACCGTGTCCCCAGTGCTCACACCGTCTCGATGGAGGACGGCCAGGGAGAGCCTGGACTGATCCAAATGGCATGAGAGCTGCAAACCGGGACTCCGGTCAGCTTGTCCTGAAACCAGCTCCCACCCCACCGGTGGTCTGTGTCTCCTGGAGCCCGCCCTGGCCACACCACCCTCCTCAGCTCCCACAGGAGCCGGGGGCAGTGGGAGGAGCACACGGCTGGGGATGTAAGGCCCAGGCTCCTCCACTCACCCTGTGACCTTGGCGGCCTGGCAAGCCTCTCTAGCACCATCTTTAGAAGAGGAGTGGGTAGGGATACCCACCACACAACGCAGCTATGGAGATTAAGGGTACAGACGCTTTGTCCCCGGGGATCCCATGGGAGGGGGTCACCCTGGCTGTTAGGAGGCCCCCAACTCCCTGCTACTTGCCCCCCCCAAGACTGCAGCTGTCCCTCTCTCCCCAGACGTTCCGGTGGCCGGTGGCCAGCAGCATCGACAGAAATGAGGTGCTGGAGATTCAGATTCTCAACTACAGCAAGGTCTTCAGCAACAAGTAAGTGCGGGTAATGCTGGGGGCCTGGCCTGATCCTCGGACTCCTCTTTTTAGGCTTAAAATAGAGACCCTGTACTCTGAGGCCATCTTTAAAGGCCTAAGAGGTCTTGGGCTGGTGGTCTTGGCTATCCATTTTGTCCTTTGTGGGGTCCTCAAAGCACCCTAGCCCTTCCATCCATTGCCAAGCAAGAACACCTCACCGTCCTGTGCACCCTGCAATTCTCCTCTCCATTACTCATACTGGAAGGTGGTAGCCCACCAGAGAAGTCAAAAGCCAAACGGCTGTTACAGCCTGTGGCCCCGAAGATGAAGTTGTCTGTGCTTGTATGTGAAAACGATAAGAGCCTGTCTCCAAACAGCTGTGGGAACTAAACGAGATAGATCTGCTCATGCATCCACACAACAAACAGTTACGATATGCAAACTGTGTGTCACGCCCCGAGCTAGGTACTAAGGTGAGAGATGCCTACCCTCATGGAGTGTCTCTTCTGTGAGTGAAGTTCACCTGCCACGTGAGTGTTATCCTGCAAGCTGATCGATGGAAATAGTCCCGTTCTCTGTGGGTGATGCACACGCACTTTAGAAGGTGCTGGGGTGGTGCTTAAACATAAGTGAAAAGAGACATGCTGCCCCGGAGTCAACAATTCATTGCTCTTCTGTAACGTGCAGATCATGCCTGAACGGCAAGGTGTCCCAAAAGACGTGACAGTGCTGGTTCAATGTGGATGGCTCCGTGGGATTCAGCAGTAGGAAGGGAGCATGGACTCAGAAAGCTAACCTGACCCGGGGTCGTGTTAGAGGTAGTACAATCTCAAAACGGGAAGCAAAGGGTCTATTCTTCTCGGATCAACCATAAAGAACTCCAGTAGCTGTGGCTGTCTGGGGTGGACGCTCGAATGTTTTCCTTATGGCAAGCAGATGCGAGCCTCAAGAGGAAGTCCTAGGGTCATTAGCTACTCACCCACCTGTCCATTCATCTGCTCATCCATTTTTTCATTCATCTATCTGTCCCATCCCATTCATGCATCCTACCAATTCATGAATCCTACCTATCCATTCATCCGTTCACCCATTGAACCCAGTCATCCATCCATTCACCCTCTGCTCATTGACCTACCCATCTCCTTACCCTCCGTGTTAGTCATGACTACTGCTAAAGGAAAGGCACGCGGGGACCGGGCTGTGTTACTAGGAGAGCAGACATCTGGAGGAGCCAGAACTCTCAAACATCTGTGCTAACTCAGGAAGTGCTGGGTACCCAACCCCGGGGGATGTGAGTCAAATAGGTAAGCTTTATAGAGCAGGTTTCAGGCCTGCTGGCAGGACCACAGGATGTATGCTTAGGGCACAGAAGCCTTCTCTTTGTCTCCAAAGGATCGTATCACTCAGTCAGCTTCTTCTGGTCCACAATTTAAAAAAAAAATTGGAAAAGCATCCCCAAGATAAACATGGCTTTCTTATGTGGTGTGAGACAGCCTGATTAATAAGGCAGAAGAAACAGGGAGAAGAGAAGGGCCGGGTGCAGACTGAGAGGATGTGGAGGAGAGCGGAATCAGCAGCCAGGGAGGGAGGCCAAAGGCCTCCGCCCAGGGCCTGTCTACAGAGGCCAGAGCTTCCAGGAGCTCAGTAGGAAAACCCTTATGGTGAAGAAAGGGAAACTGAGGTCCTGTAAGAAGACCCCGGGAGAGCTGAGCTAGGACATACGTCCTCCACCCCCACCTCTAACCCTCCGTAGCTCCCAGCAGCCAGAGCACATGAATGCTGCGGAAGAAACTGAAGAAGAGGCTGCTGGTTTGCCACAGTGGGCGCTGCCAGGGCAGACGCGGGGGTGCAGAGAGCCTGGGCCCATCGGGACTCCGGCTCCGGACAAAGAAAAGATCTAGGAATGTTGAGGGGCATCGGATGACCACACAGTGGATCTACCAAACATTAAAGCTCTGCCCAGTGGTGTTAGGGGCTGCCGGGAGGCAGGGACATGGCATAAGGGAAGAAAGCTCCTGGCAAGGGACCATAAGGTCCCCCAAGTGTGCTTGGCCACCTAGAACCAGCGCTTTCTCCAAGAAACCTGGGACTCCCACGAAACCATATTAGAATGAGGTTTTACGTATCCCACGTAGCCTCACCAGGACTTTAAGGGGCAATGGCTCCTTCCACCAAGAATGCCAGCTTCCCTGAATAATTCATAAGCCAGGAGCACAGTGGCAGCCGGACTGAGCCCGGGGCACTTGACACCAGCTCCCAGGGGAAGATGATAAATTATTGACAGGATTCTGGTGCCCAGTTGGCCGCTCTGCTGTGGCCAGTCTGTGAGCCCGGCTGCACCAGAGGCCTCCTCCCCACTGCCCACCTACCTGATAACTCTGGCTTCCCCCAGGCTCCCCTGTGGGGCCTCCGTGAGGGGTGCCCTCTTTCTAATGGCTGTGCTTCTAGGGCCACATGAGGGATGTGTGGTCAGCCTGGGAAACCAGGGCCCAGCTAGATAGTAAGTTCAGGACATTCTTTACCAAGATAGCACCTGTCCATTTAAAAAGATATTGTTCTATGAGTTACGATCTTTTATTTATTCATGTTTATTATTTGAGAAAAGGAGAGCTGTTACACACACCACCACCACCACCACCACCACCACCACCACCACCACCACCACTTTAAGAGCTTTGAGGCTCAGGGACAGCCTGGATCTGTTGCTAGAGTCCAGCCTACAGAGACCAACCTGCCTGCGCCCTCTAAAGGCAGGCCACACACAATAGCAAGGAGAAGAGTCAGTGAGGCAGAGAGCCTGCAGCAATACAGAGCTGGATCCAGGGGGTGGGTGTGGTGGTGGGGGACATTGGCATCTTTGAGAGGAAAAACAAAACAAAAACAGCCCAAGACTTGCAGAGGTTGCAGAACCAGCAACCCTCGCATAGCCACTGGGGCGTGGAGGCCCCCAAGGGACTGCCAGGTGAAGCCACATCTGACTCCAGAGCAGAACTCTTCCACTGTCTATGCCTGCTCCCTTAGGGAATGACAGATCACATGTCCACAGAGCTTGGCCCAGGGAGTAAGGAATGGGGGATTGGCCAGGAGGGTGGTTTGCTGCACGGTGCGGGCCGTGGTGCGTGGACGAGCAGAGGAAACAGATCGCAGTATTAGGGCTGGTGTTGCCGTCCATCCCCCTCCCCTCGTGTCTGGAAGAGGCTTGGAGGCCTGGTGGAGGGGTCGTTTCAGGGAATCAGATGTGCCAAGCCCCTCCCGAGTCTAGAATCTCAGACTGTAAAGGAAAAGAAACGCAGAAGACACCAGAGGCTCTCTGAGCAACTGCGGCGGAATGGCTCCCTTCTGCCCCCTGGGGGCTGTTTTGTAACACTGCAGCACCTTGGTTCATCCTAGACACCTCCTTCGGCATCTCAGATTGAGAACAAATGTGCCTGAGTTCCAGCGCTCAGCAGTTGCCTGGAGGGACTTACTGGGGTGACAGTGGCTCAGAGAGGCTGTCAGCAAAGGCTCAGGGTAGGACAGATTCTCCGTGTGTGCCCCATGTGGCAGTAACAGCACCACTGTGCTTGGAAGCGCACACACCCAGGGCTCTCCCACCCCCACCTCCAGCCTGAAGGTGCAGCCCGCAGACTCAGCAGATTCCTCTAGGGACAGCGCTGTTAGAATATTAAAATTGGCCATGCTGTGAGTGTTTGCACTGTGGAAACCGGTCACTGCTGTCGGGGAGTCGGGGCGTCCCCAAGACCCCACTGATGCCACTTGAGGCCTTTACACCAGTGCTGACTATTGCGAGGTCACCAACTCAGCGTCCTACCCCTTCTCTGTATAAAGATAGAACAGAAACTCCCCGGCAGCAGCTTCGGATCTCTTGGATCCAAGTACAGTTACTCAGTGCTGCCCCCTCCCCCGCCATGTGAATCTGCAAGGTGAGGAGAAGCCAAGATGGGACTGGGGGCTTCTACATAGACTCTCTGGGAAGACTCTAAAAGCCCCAAGTAAGACTTAGCACAGTGTCACAAGAAGAAAGGAGTGGACACTGGTGCTAGAATGGACCAAAACATCATTGTGGGAGAGTACAAGAACAGTAAAGTGGGAGGGGGTGGATGCGGGAGCAGGGGGAGGGAAAAGGACATGTGGGACCTTTGGGGGTGGGGAACCATAAAAAGGGAAATGAATTGTAAATATAGAATATATACAATAAAAAAATCAAAAAAAAAAAAGACTTAGCACAGTGGACGGTT